>JANJYP010088611.1:5000-18059 GCA_024605115.1 Rastrelliger brachysoma | reverse complement strand
CCATTGTTTCTACTCATGCTCATTTAGAAAGTGTTGACTTTCTATATCATTAACTTAAGTCATCACAGCTGGAACCTAATTTTTAGTATTTTTAACTGATCATGCTGGTCTCTGCATGGTGATGCCCAATTACAAAACTCCAATACCCAACCGATTTCCAAAACAAATGAATTGGTGTGGAGTGACTGTACATGACGACAGACAGAAGTTGAGATAAAATAGAATCTTTTAAAAATTCTCTCTAATGCATATGTGATGGCATCCATTTCTCTCATTTCACATACTCCCTCATCCAGATTGATAAAAGCATGAAGCCACTTCGGCCATATGAGAGACACGACACTCTGAAGCAGTTCTTGGAAAATGACCGAAAAGTCCTACGCTTCTTCTGCTTCTGGGATGACACGGAGACCGTGTTCGGGGACCTGCGGGAGCTCATAATGAACTACTACATGGCTGATGACACCATAGAGATTTATGAAGTCATCCCTCCAAACTCTGGTAGAGATCATGTGCCCAAATTCCTCCGCCGCAGCAAACTGCCTAAGGTGAGGCATCATGAAAGGAGCTGTTCTCCTGAGCTATAAATATTAGATACCTTTAAAGTCATGGAAATTTATGAGTAATTTAGAGTTTAGAAAAAAAAATCCCAGCCAGGAAAAGTAATAAGATTTGATAAATTGCAAAGAATGTAAGGAAAATGTGGGTAGTACATGAATGTTTGTCCATTAGCATATTTTTGCATTTAATCGGTGGCTCTTTCAAACCTAAAGGCTTGCAGTGCCTCTCCTTCTGGTTGGATGACTTCTTTTCATCTCTCTCTCCCACCATCCTTCCCTTCACCAAACTCTCATTCACTCTGACAGGAATGCTGTAGCATCCAGTCCCCCTCAAGCATTTTGACTTTCTCCTCCAGTTACTGACTGAAGCCTAATTCAACTTGAAAGACATCCAGGCCGTAATCGTGTGTGTGTGTGTGTGTGTGTTTGTTTGTTTGTTTTCAGTCCAGTAATTTTGTTTATTCTATTGCCTTTCATTAAATGTCAGCCTTAAAGATTGGCCAGAATCCACCATCCAATAAGAAACTATCACCCCCCTTAATGACAAATCACTTCTTTATTCTGTCAGTCTACCTTACGTCATGCTCTCCTTCTCTCACCCCCGCTCCCATTTCTCTTTCTTCCAGTAAATGTAAGGTGTGTGCGTCTGTATTTGCATCCAGAATGTAAGAATTTTGGGTTATGTCTTTTGTGTAAACGTTTCTGTCTTTTCTTTACAGCACGGTCCAACACAAATCAAGCAACCCGGAGCGCTCACAGATCGTACAGTTCTCAATGTATTCACCTCCGAGAGTCAGGGAAAACGTTACATACTGGACAGCCTCAAAGTATGTCCTGTCTCAACCACGCTCACACTAAATATCATGCTTATATCAAAACTAGCAGAATAAATTATGAATACAAAATGTACTGATATTTGAGAGATCTAAAATGTTAATTCCACGGCATACACTGATATTTTAAAAAACACTGAGCTTCAAGGTTTGTGGCGATTTCCTCTTTCAACATGACAATACCTCCATGCAAATGATTTTCTGACTTTGGTGATGAAGGACTTGACTGACCTCATCCCGTCACACACCTTTTGGAATGAATTAGATTGTTGTCTGGGAGCCAGGTCTTATCACCCAGCATCACTGCCCAATCTTGTTAATGCTCTCTCAGCTGGATGGGAGCAAATCTCTGCAGACAGTTTCTGAAGTTTTGTTGAAATCCTTCCCAGATGAGTCTAGTCATTTTATAGCAGCACTTGGTTATAGAATAAAATATTCAGCACTCTTATATGAATATAATACTCAAATGTCCACATACTTTTGGTCACATAGTGTATTTGGTGAGCTCAATCCAGAAACTCAATGTTCACCGGTTTGAACACACTCAATAAGTTAGTGAATACACTCAAATAAGTTAATTATGCTATTTGATATATATTAAGTGTTTTCTCAGATGTGATCTTACCCACTCTTTTCTGTTTGCTGCAGACAGGAGCTGTGCATGAAGAGTTTTATAAGGACTGTGATCTGATGCTTGGTGAGGAGGTGAATGTGTGGGGCAGGAGAGTGCTTATCTCTGACTGTGATGACTTCACCAAAGACTTCTACCGCTCCAAATATGGCATAGGTAATCACTACTGTCATGTGATTTATTTATTGGTGAATGGTTTTAAAATTGTTTGCATCTATATTAAATATCAAACCTGATTTAATAATTCAGTCTTTTCTTCATCATATGGCAGTTTGAGTTTTCTGTTGCTCATGCCTGCATTACATTGGTTTGACCACTTGGGGGCAGTAAGAGCAAGGTTCATCAAGGCCTAGAACCTTCTGAATCCTGAGACTCATGGAATCTTTGTATTTTGACAATAACTAAAGTGACAAGAAGCTAAGAGGTCACTCTAACAGAATTTATTTATGTGCCATCTAGCAGCCTGTATGTAATGTTCTAGTACCCTCGGTCAGTTTATGATTTATGGATATTCTGTATAGAAACAATAACAGAGTTCAGCACCACTATCTGACCGACATAAGATACTAGGGCCCTCCAGTGCTGGTATTTCTCCCTGCCTCCACAGTCAAAGGCACTGGGGACCACAAGAGGCACACTGCTCCCTAGCAGGAGTAACCCAAGCTGGGCCAGGTTGTGTCTGCCACCCTGGGCAGGTTTTGGGGCTCGCTGCATTAGTCACAGTAGTAAACCAGGGGGAGCCCCTAGTGACAGGCCACTGTGATGGAAGGTCCTGTCTGACTCTCAGCAGTCAGAAGTCAGCTCAGGGTCAACCTCAGCCCTGGTTGCTGTGCTTCTGCATGGATGGATTACCTGCCGCCCTCTGATCATTTCAGCTCTCCTTCTGCATTTCTTTCTTCTTTTTAAGTGTTTTGTCTTTTCTTTCTCCTTCCTCCTCTCAGAGGACTTCACCCCAGTGCAGTACAAAGCTCCCCAAGTCCCAAAGCCCCCGAGGCCTATGCCCCCCTACAACGGCTTTGGCTCAGAGGAGGACTCGCTAAGCTCCTGCAAGGGCCTGCTGCCCAAGCCTCCCCAGAAAGATTTCCGCAAATTTATGGAGAAAGACAGGTTGGATGGCTTGTAGTCACAGTTACAATCAAATTACACACTGAAATACTTGTGTCTGCCTATGTGTATATGTGTGTGTGTATCAATGGCCCCTATCTCTATTGTGTATATGTCCCCCTAGATGTGGCCTAGACAGTAATGTGCTGAGTTTCCGCGCCAAGCTAGTGACGACCGATGAAATTGACAGAGACAGGGGGTTCGTCATTTCCTTCCACCTCAGTGATGACTCCATCAGTGTGTTTGAACGCCCACAGAAGAATTCAGGTAGAAACATTTGGACCAAACTGCTCCCAGGACTTTAGATACAAATCTATTACTCTCGTGGCAAGCATTTGATTTGTCAGATTCAGTTTCCATTTCCAGAATCGTTTCAAAACAGATGACATTTAGCTCATAGACCTACTTTTTTCAGGGATGGAAATTTTCCAATCAGTGTAAATCAGCAGTTGAAAGTATTTATTACAGTGCAAGATGAATAATATGTCATGGCTACAGGGACTTTTAAGCATGCCTCCAAAATGAGATATCCAACCAATGATGTAAAATAAAACGATGAGTAGAAATTTTAATTCAGTTTAGATTTGAATTGAATTTATGAGCTGGAACATATTTAAAAGGTTATTTATGCTCATTTTCAGTCAGTCTAAAAGAACAAATAATGTTTCAGAATCAGTAAAATGAAGAACTGCTTACACTCCCTTCTTTGGTCCCTCCCTCTCTTACATGTTGTGTACCAGGTGTGCTCGGGGGTAAGTTTCTGGAGCGTGGTCGTGTAAAGAAGCCAGGCCAGGAGCTGTTTAAGAGCCAGTTGTCTGAGTACTTTACAGCTCAGGATCTCTATGTCGGAGCTACCATCTGCATCAACAACAAACACTTCCAACTTCTGGATGCAGATGAATACACTTTCAACTACATGGAGCGACATGCTGAGGAGGTGGGAAAGCCTCCAAAACCATCAGCAGTTAGCAAACAGTGATCTTTTTATTTATTCTGACTTACCTCTGTGTTTGTGTGGGTGGGTGTATGTGTGTGTGATTGTTTAAAGTTCCCCAAAGCCAATATAGGCAACATCCTCAGTAGACTACGTTCAGTTCCGGAGGAGAAACAGGGTGAGATCAGAAAGTTTCTGGCTCTCAGTGACCCCACCAACACTGGCTTCATCTCTTATGAGTCATTCAGGTAAATTAGCACAGCACAGCAAAAAAAAAAAAAAAAAAATCAAATCAATTTTAGGTCCATTCAGTACATAAGATCTAACTATGATATGATGACCCAAAACTTTCACATGGACGCAGATGTTGATGATAAAGTGTAATTACAGTTAACAACATAATGCTAATAATAATTTTTTATATAACTTGCTTGATATCTGCTCTTAGCAAAGTAAGATGTGTGAGATGTAGCTCTCTTATGTCCTTTGTGTGTTTGTGTGTGTTATTTTCTCTGTGTACTTGTGTGATTGCATGCACCACAGGGGCCTGCTGACAGGTCTAGAGTGCGGGCTGTCGGAGCATGAGGTGCTGGTGCTGAGCCGATGTTTCTCAGAGCGAGAGCAATCTGAAGTGGATGTAGGGCTGATGCTGGCTGTGGGCCAGGACATCCTCAAGAAGAAGAACTTCGAAGAGCTCCCTGAGATGGCCGGAGCCTTTATACACAACGACCGACACAAGTAGGCGGGTGCACACACACAGGAAAACACACAGATGTTTGCTTTAGAAAAAATACTGTTGCAACAGGAACACACACACATATACACACACACACACACACACACACACACACACACACACACACACACACACACACACACAGGCAGATAGCGTCACAACAAGACATCAATCGTGCAGCCAGTGGCCCCATATCTCAGAGCAACGATTAGTTCCAGCAGTGCAAGAGTGGAGCATTGGAACCAGATGGACCCAAAAGACCTGTATGGCATGTAGCTTTGCAGGCCAGAAAGGACACACACACACTTGGTTTTTCGCTGTGTTTCTTCCCATCTGTCGCTTTCCCTCTTAGCTTCCTTTTGGTGCATAAAATCCCATGTTTACAGTTTTTTTTCAATTGGTTACACATATTTCTCAATACTGAGTTCACTTTTTCAAAACTCAGCTCTCCCTTCGTTTCAAGACTGTAATTAACAAACACTACATCCAGTCCTCTCATCTATATGCAGGAGACCTGTAACGTGGGTTGGGTTATCTGAAGCAAATGAATGGTCAATGGTGCCATAAGGTCAAGCTGCCTTGTCTGTTTATGTGGCCGTGTTGACACACTCAGTTAGTGTCAGATTGTTTATCATCATCCCTATAATGAAGATGGCATGACAAGAATGTTTGGCATCACTGCGGAAAACAACTGTGGACATAGCAAGCATCCTCTGTTTCACACACTCATCATCCATATTTTCTATAAATAATATACTGATATAGTATAGGAGTGGTGTTTTTTTTTATTTTAAATAAGGCCAGCTCATGTTGCTGCTGATGGCTTATTTATTGCCCTGACAGCACTGACTAATGATGACATCCTGCTCAGTGGTTCTTAAAGTTATTAAATATATCTAGAGTATGCAAGTGTGGATTATTTTAAGTTTAGATTAGATTTAAACCTCTAAAAGAGTTTTATGTATTTTCTTTGGGTATCATTCAAATATCACACTACAAATAGACTAGAAGCTTGATGTAGAACCAAGCTCCTTGTTCTACAACAGCTTGACAAGTGGGGCCTCTTGGCTTTTTTTCTCATGTTGGATACCTGTGTCTCCAGAACTGGCCGACTCTCCACCAAAGAGACAAGGACCATCTGTAAGGCCTTCCAGCTTCCCTTGCCTGAGAACCTGCTTGGATGTCTGCTTAGGAAGTAAGAGACCACTAATCATAGCCCTGTTCGGGTTTGAGCAGTTCAAGGTCCCACAGCATTTTTAAGATGATTCTGAATTATTCATTTCCACTGATTATAAAATATAGACCAGTTCTCTGCCCGGATATTTTTCTTGGCATACGTGAAAAATCTCTGAAGCAGTGTTTAAGATGAATACCAGTGAAAAATGAACTACTGAAGCTACTGCATCTTCATTTCAACGTAGTTTTTTTCAGTAGTATGTATATCCAGTTATAATGTGGATGCATGTCTGCTGTAGGTATGCTGATGGGGACGAGGTTGACTACCACGCCTTCCTGGCTGGTATTAACTGGGTAGAGCACCCGGCTGCCCCGGTAACGCCTGAAGACATCTTAAAGGTAAGAGAGAGAAATGTCAGTAATGCTTATAAGATAAAAGCAGCAAAAATAGAGGGCAGAGAAAAAAAGGTAACGTTTTAAAATGAGAGTGAATCAGGAAAAGCGCAGTAAGTGATTTTACAGTGTGTGCAGAGATTTTTAAATAGTTGTAATTGAAAATCAATCTACATCTTACATCTTATCTGTGATGACTCAGTGGGTAAGTGAGCCAAAAGTAGAATCAAGTGAGTGGAAAGAAACGGTAAAAAAGGACACAAGAACAATTTATTGTGCATGGAAAATGACTTGAGAGACACACACACGCGCACACACACACACACACACACACACACACACACACACACACACACACACACACAGAGATGGTCGGAAAGGAAGTAAGTAGTTTCTTTGTTCTTCTTTCTTGCATCTGTAATGTAATGTTGATGTTAAATGCTACGCCACAGCCAAATCTAAGCTAGTGAGTAGGCGAGATACTCACAATGGCATGACAACAAAGGGAGGCCAGGATGTACAGAATCAATCAACCAGTCAAACTTTATGTATGTAGTGCCTATCAAATAAGTCAATTGCAATTCAAAGTTCTTTACAAGCAACTAATAAAACATAAGATGTTAAATGAATTCAGAGATGAATTCACATCAAAACAACTAAAAAGAGAAAAAATATGTATTGAATAAAACAATAAAAAAGATGGGTAGTTAAGATAATAAACAATAGTACAGCAATAAAAATGAAATACTACACAAAATGCATTGATTCTGGTGAAAACATTCTAGTGAAACAAAAATAATAAGGCAGCGGTAAAATGGTGATGAAATAAAAATTCTAAAACACTAAATCANTTCTGGTGAAAACATTCTAGTGAAACAAAAATAATAAGGCAGTGGTAAAATGGTGATGAAATAAAAATTCTAAAACACTAAATCGAGTCAGACTAAATAGATGGATTTTTAATTTACTTTTAAACATATCAATATTTTCAGTTCCTCTCAGATCAATCTGTTTTCATTGGCAAGCAACAGAATGAGAGTGGACTGAATCTATGAACGTGTGTGAGCGTGAGTGTGTTGCAGACCCAGTGATTACTTGATTGTAAAGTTTGCTCTGTCACTGGTTTCCAGTTGTTCTTTACCTTGTTACATCCTAAACCCAAAACAGTCCCTCAATCTCTGCTCGGCTGCTCTGCTTTCCTCCAACAAGTTCTCAAGAAGGCTGAAAATTGTCCCCCGAACCTTGCACTGCAAATGGACACACGTATTCTGCCTCATAGTGAAAACTTGACAGGAAGGGTATGCTGATTGACCCAGATTGACTTATAAGGATAAGGACAAGCCTACTTTTAAAAACTTTTTTAAACAAGTGTGTTATTCCTACAAAACATTAAATAAACACTGGCAGTTTAATGTGTTTTTCAAGATGTATTAAGTATATGAAACAGAACAATTTATGACAGAGACATAATAACACAGTTATAGTATTAAGAGGTATTTAATGAACAGTAAAAGCAAAGTTTCAACTGAAACATAAATATTGGTAAGTACTTTAATGTTGTTTAGTAAACTGATTGTTCCTGTTGTCTCCAGTTTGATCTGAACCTGAAGTTTGAAGACAGAGCGTCTGCAGTAAAAAATGTCAACTACTCTGCCCTGCTGCATGACGTATTCATCAGCATCACAACCAACAGTGACCCAACAGCCACCATCTCTGCATAGACGCTGGCAAGGAGGTGAAACCATTCTGCCTCACTAACTCAAACACTTCCTACTCACTCTCTTAATTAAAGAGCATGGCACATGAGCTAACCGACATCTGTGTTTTTTATTGTGTTTTATAATGGAGATGCGTAAAACTACAGGGGGTAGGTGCAAAGTGTGAGGGGAATAGGTGTTTGTTTTCTTGTATATGAATAATTTAGCCGTAATGATTTGTTCAAGCACAAGCTAACATAATCCAGTTAACTGGAAAATTGACGCTTTAGGGGGCAAAATTGAGAACACAGATGCTTTCTTGATGTGTTTGTGCCTTTACACGAGTTGTTTTTGAATCCTTTCAAGACACAGTAAAAGACACAAGGCGTTAAAGCAGAACCATATTTCAGCTCTGGGCGGCACACATTCACACACATAATGATTACAGGGTATTACGTTGTATCCTCCAGCACTCTGCTAAGTTGATAAGGAAGAAAATTGCTCTTTGAATGACTGATGTACGCTATATGCTGACGGTATTCTGGCTAAAACCTCCAGCAAGACAGAAGCCATCCGTATTGTCAGCTCACAGCTGTGGAAACCAGACATACTGTAGATAAGCTTCACAGAGTCTAAAATCCAGAACGTGAATCCAGGTCAAAGACACCACATATCTTTATCATCAGAGTTAAATCTCATCCACTGAGGTAGAAAAGAAAAGTAGAAGAGTATTTCCTCTCTGTTTTCTTTTATTGCTGTTCAGCACCTGATTGACATTCTTTGAATTTTTTTAGTATTATGGGTTGTTGATAATGTTCAGTTATATTAGATAGGGATAACATACGGGATAATGTTGTTAAAGATTAATGGAGTCTTAATTTACAAGGAACTACATCCTCATTATGGGTTTAGCTGTCTGTATCACTGTTATAACTATGAATTTTTTTTAAAACACAGGTTACTGAGGTTGAGGCACTGCAAATTCTAATAAGGGTTGAACATTAGGTGATCATCCACCCGTTCTACTCTATATAACCACACACACACATCAAACACATCTCTCCTGACTCCCCCCAAACCTCCCCTCCCTCCCTGACTCCCACCTCTCCACCCCCTTCCCACTCAGCACAGAAACAGTGTATTACATCACCAAGGGCATTATCAGGTCCTCAGCGTCTGCTTTCACACGTACTAAAATATTAGCTTCCCCCAGTCACCCACTACCGAAACACATACGGTGATGTCGTTGCGGTTGCTGATGACAGGGAGCTTCCTCCTTGTGGCCTTTTTTTGCCATCAGAAAGTCAGTGTTAAAGAGAGACAGAGAGAGGACAGGAGGAAGGAACTTACACACACCCCCTCCTCGTCCAAACCTCCTTCCCTTCCTGTCAGTCTCTGTCTCTTTGCTTCACACATGCACACACACACACATCCAATTTTCTGCCCTGTCATGCTCTGTGGCACAGCAACAGAAAACTGTGCAAATTGCATTGTCATCGTTGGTCTTTGTAATTTGGTTGCAATATATAATGTAAAAAATATCCTTTAAGATTAGACTAAAGTATTGTTTTTCATATATACTGTTAATTAAAGGATAAGACTGACATTATAATTTATTTGTCGTTTTGTTAACAACTCTCATGAAAAGGCTGAGGATAATGAGTTTAAATACCTCCTTGGCTCTCACCACCAAGCTTACAGTTTTCTACCTAAGATATATCTTTAAAAACATATCATAAATATGNACAACTCTCATGAAAAGGCTGAGGATAATGAGTTTAAATACCCTACCCTGTCCTTGGCTCTCACCACCAAGCTTACAGTTTTCTACCTAAGATATATCTTTAAAAACATATCATAAATATGTTTTTTTTAGGTTTATGGAAAAACTAAATTATTTCTTAGAGGAGCTAACTGCTTTGGTTTTAAGCAAGCCTTACTCAAACACAAGTGAATGGTGTATTTGTTGGGGACTATTTTTAGTTGAGGATCTGGTGCCGACATACAGCTGAAGCTATAAATGTATGTATATATGGAATTGACTTGAAACAACAGTGCAACTGTACGGCTCATTAGTGTGTTTTTAATAGTTTTTGGACCACAATGGGATCTGTTGCACACAGGAATAAGCTATATCTGGCTTGAATAAATACTTGTCAGTAGGATCATTTGATTGATGGTTCGGGTCTTTTCGTGGGATTTGCTGACAATCAGGCAACCAGCCTTATCCTTTAATGAAGATATGAGTATAATGAGTAGCTCATACCATGTAATCATGGTTATTGGGTTTGATTCAATTTGTGTTTTCATTTGAGCATTCTTTCAAATGTAGACAAAACTGCTATAAATATAGTTTACACAAAGAAATACAGGCCATAAACTACATGAATTGAATGTGATATTTTAATCTGGTTTCACGTAAACAGTTATTTCCGTGTTATTGTTGTTTTTAATGGAGTGTATTGTCATGTTTGTATTTGTAGTAGAATCAGCCTTTAAGAAATCATATTTCCCAACCCAAACCACCACGTTGACTAACATGGGAATCGAAACTTAAAACGGGGATAAAACTGAATCATGAATCACACTCCCTGACGGTGTCTCCTCTCAGCACGCCATGTTTTGTTGACGCAGTTTGAGGGACGACTTTCTGTTGTTCCTGTCTCTGCTCAGCAGAAAAAGAACATGGAGGCTCGTTGTAAAGAGTCTGGTTCTCTTGTTTTGTTCCCATTCCACTTTACTGCTGTTCTGCTCAGGACCACTGCACTGTAAAAACTGATATACAGGAAGGTCATAAATGTCTCTGGGGTTAAGAGGATCTGCGTGTGTTTGTGCGCACGCACATGGGCGTGCACGATGGGCTTAATGTGAGTCTGATGGAGTCATGGCTAATCTATGAAGTCTAAACAGATATCTGAGAACAAGACGGGGAAAGTTTCTGTTTACTGGCCACATGCCCCTCATTTCTCATGACAACAAATCCTGAACCTGGAAGTGCACAGACACAAACAAACACACTACACAGCACCTGCGTTCAGTTTTTCTCAGAATTGCTCTCCCACATCAGCAATGTTGTTGGCCCGACAGTTTACTTTAAATAAGCTTCTTCTAGGCTAATTGATAATCACGTCATAAGTTTATAAGTTTTTAATTCGATCACTCCAATTAATTGTTAGGAAATGTAAAAATCTAACTGAGGATTTATTTTTGAGTACATAAATTTAACATTTCAATATTTAAGATTGATTTAGTTTTATTATATAATTTATAATTTTAGTTCCTAATTGATTAAAAATATAATCTTTGGCCCGTTTTTAGACATTTTTGAGAACCTCTTAATAGCATCAGAAAATACCATGAACTTAGATTTATTTGGGTTTGTTTTAGTATTTGCACAAATTGACATTTGGGCTCCAGATTGTTCCTTTAACATGGAACAATGCATATCAATGAGAAAATCAACTTTCAAATAATGTAATTTGTGTAGACATAACTTTTCGCACTCTCCTTTGGCAACAGTGTGTGTCTACCTACCTACTGGCTTCCTATCAAGAAGTCAGTTAGTGCTGGAGTCCGTCACCGTCCCGGGAGAGCTGTATAAAAAAAAGTTGGAGCAGCCTGTCAAGTGTTTGCCGTCTGGACCAGACTGGGGGCTCTCTGTTACGGCACTTCTATAGAGATGAAGAGAGTTACGCAGACTGTTTTTGGCCATTCTCCTTCATTCCAGTGATTCCTCAGTGCCTGTGGGCATTGGCACAGAGAGGGGGTGGGGGGTGGAGCAGGTTGGAGGGGGGGAGAGGGCCAAGGCTTAGACCCTGCTTTACAGGGTCAGTCACTGCCCCAGGTGCACATGGGGAAACACTTAACCGCTCTCGCATTGTTCCATATCTCCCTCTATCGCTGTCTCTGAATTTTTCTCTTTCATCCCTCATGCTTTCCTTCCCTGCAAACCCCCCACCCAGGACTGCTGTTGTCGTTCCACATGCAGTATCGTGCTCCATAATGTGTATGTGTGTGTGCGTGAGTGTTAAGATCATCAGCTACACTGTGGTCTGCACTCACCGCGTCCTCATTGCCTTCTGAGGAGTACAGCTTCTCTTTGGTACCGGTGTTTTATTCCTGTACCAGATATTATCCCTCTATTCTGAACACTTGTACTGTGCACTCGAAAAACCAGACCTGGTACACTCATCAAACATCAGTTGTCTTTGGCAGCTGCTGTCACATTACTTTACCTGGTCAAAAAAAGAGAAAGTTATTCTACACCGGCTCTAAATTACAACTATGGGACTATTTTCGTTAGACTTTTGGCTCCCAACGGAGGCCATTTTTGAGGAAAACACGCCTGTTTTTCTGTTGCACACCGGTCTACATAAATCTTCCAAAATTATAGCCTACTTACATTTTTTTTATGTAGCTTAAAATAAGGCTGGAAATCAATCTTCCAAATGAAGACTGAATATGTCTGTGCTCCATCAGTCAATCCACAGCTTTTTGCCTCTCATAGATAATACAAACCGGATTGAGATAAGCTTTCCTGCACTGAGGGAATGACTAGAGAACTTCAGCTGAAAGCTGACAGAGGATGATATTTAACTCTTAAGGTAGCAGGCCAGAATTGTGTGAAAAAAAAGTCAGATTATTCTATTATATCAGGTCAGATTCTTCCACAAAGGAACAAAGATAAACATATTGCCTACAGGCCACTGAGTGTGTGATTGAGCTGTGACCCTTCCTGGCTAATCCCATTCTGATGAAATGACTCATGTCACATCAGGTCTAGTCACATCAGCGTTCCCGTTGCTCATGGGTGCACAGCGTGTCAGGTTGCCTACAGCAAAGGTGGGACTTGATAAAGAGCAGGACCACTACCACATCACACTCATAATAGTCATTGTCTTATGTGCTTATGTAACAAGCAGGCAACCTGACCTCAACAGCCACGAGGTACGGGTCAAAAATGCAAAGCGGGCAGTGACACATCACTAAGACTTT
>JANJYP010088561.1:0-10369 GCA_024605115.1 Rastrelliger brachysoma | reverse complement strand
GACGTTGTAAAGGTAGAGATGTTATTGAGTCGTTCAGTTTTTTCTTGTGAGTGTATAGAAGGACGCAGGCTTTTCTTGCCATTGTTTTTAAACTGCAGTAGTGATGGTGGATCATTGCATGCCTCAGCTCTGAATCAAATATTCTTATATTATAATAACACTGTTCAGACATGACAGCTGTCACTTAGTTAGCAGCACATGCACTGATTGTTGAACCTGCTTCTTATGGGGAGCCACATTTCGTAGGTAATTTACGGCCGTCAGTCTTCATGGCGGTGATGATCCGACGTGTTGCAGCAGCATGTCATGTTTTCAGCAGCTCTGTAGGAAGGTGAGGCGCTGCACAGTCCCATTCAAACTAGTTCATGGATGTGACCTTTGCTACTTAGTCCTGTTGTAACTGTTGGCTGGGTGTGTTGACTTGACTCCTGTTAAATGATTTATCACGCTCAGAGCATAAAGATGCCAGAAATGTGCCTTGTAACTAAAAAATAAACATATTTCCATCATGAGAAGTTAAATGTTCCCTTTTTAAAGAAGTAATTTCTGATTTGTCATACACCGTCTGCTCCCTCCTCTTAAGAGTTTTGGAGGGCTGTTGGATGGCATGTACACTAAGCATTACTCAAGCTTTTCACCTTTATACCTAATCATTGCATTCAGTAAAATCACTAAGACATACAGACATGAGAAAATACAATTTGAATATATTTTGAGAGAGAGCTCTTAGCAGGTGGTGCAATGAGGCCCACTCCACCTACTCATTGTTATAACTGCAGGAAGATAATGCTAACTTGAAGTAGTAAATTAATAAATTTGGCTTCCTATTATATAACTCCTCCCATTCCCTACTCATTCATGTTTTCCTGCTTAAAGGCCATTTCCAGCTGACTATCATTGGTTCCAGTCTGTGAAGAGAACACGACCAGCCAGCGCACGGTTCACATTATATCGATCACACTCAACAGGTAGGAGCAAAGTACTTCAAAGTTAACAGGTAAAAGCTATCTTATCTCTTATCTAGTGGTGAAATGGCATCATAGGGATTAAACACAAACCAGACTGTTCGATGAGCAGCACTGAAGTGAAGTCTGTCCTCTGCAGGGTCCAGGATGAGCAAGAAGCTGCTGGTGGATGTGGACTGTGGGGTGGACGACGCACAGGCCATCATGTTGGGACTGGCCGCCCCCAACGTGGAGATCCTGGGTGTCACCTGTGTGCATGGAAACACCACGGTGGAGAATGTGTGTAAAAACACACTGCGCGTTCTGCAAGCCTGCAATAAACTGGAGGTGAGTGCACGACCTTTCTGTCCACGGTTAATTTGTGATACTGACAAGAAGAATACTGTGAAGTGTTTTTGACCAACTTAAATGAGTTTGCTCAAAAGTCAAGAGCACAGCCTGACATTAATTGTAATTTACTGGCACCATGTGACATGTAAGAGTGCAGCTTATAAAACTGCCCAATAATGACTTGTTGTTCCTCAAACCGCATGACTTGAGGCAGGAATGGGAAAACCATTATAAATGAATTAGCTTTAGCGGACACGGCTCAGTTGGATGAAGACGTTATGTTGTTGTGGTTATGTCATTTTAACGCCAAAGGAACACCCGACTGTTTTGGTCAGGTGCTCTAAATATTCTAAATCTCAAATCTATGAATCAGATCTGTCTTTATTATGACAGAAAGCATTAATCCCATTATATTAATATTTTAAATTGTATAGTAGAAGCAATTTTATGTACTTCATAGGCTCCAGATTGGTTGAACAAGTTCATCTGTGTTTCCTTTAATTTTAGAGAAACATTCACAAGTTAACATGCAGTTTCAAAACATCAAGTTAGGTAGGGTCCTATGCCGGTGTATTAAATATTAATTTTCCTTTGCTTCTTTTTGTTACATAATGTTAATGTTTTCCTAACTGCCACATTACATGCTGAGAAAATTCAGAGTTAACCCTGTAATGATTAAAGTATGTATCGAAATATGTCATAATATAGTCATTCAAGGTGTTTCATCATATTGATTCAATAATATTGTACATTCAATGACAAGTGAAGGAGTTTTTTCTCTGCTGGACCTGTAGACAGGAAAAACTCTCACACCCCCTATGGGATGAGTGCTGTGTTCATAATTCCCAACAGACCAGAGTACAGTAAATAAATGAATGTCCACCCGATTAGAATTTAGTAAATGTGTCACTTATCCACATCGTACAATTGCTCATGCTCAGCACCAAAAGGTTCCTGTCGTAAATACCTGTTCTCTACAAACTAAGTTCCTTTCAGCTACAACTCCTGAGACACATTCTAACATGAATACTAATAACACATTAACTCAAAAGCATGATCTAAACTAAATAGAGCCTTAAGGGCTCTGTCCTATAACAACGTCATCATACTACCAAAAAAGAATACTGCAGCACAACATCAGCCAATTTGCTATAAATGGTATGTCAAAATCTAATTTTAGACACATTTATATTATCTGATGGTGAAGTATATATATGTAGAGATCTTTTGGAAGCTGAACCATAACAAAGGTATTACAGAATTTTCCTGTGTAGTATGTTTACATGTTTCACCTGGCATCTTTTTCTCGTGTANAAATCTAATTTTAGACACATTTATATTATCTGATGGTGAAGTATATATATGCAGAGATCTTTTGGAAGCTGAACCATAACAAAGATATTACAGAATTTTCCTGTGTAGTATGTTTACATGTTTCACCTAGCATCTTTTTTTTTCGTGTGCAAGATTCCAGTTTTTAAAGGGGCTAGTAAACCGATCCTCGGTAACAGCATTGATGCAGGACACTTCCATGGAGTAGATGGTCTGGGAGATGCTCCTGACTCCAACGCTCCTGGTCTGGACCTCATTCAGAAGGAGGGTGCTGTGTCAGCAATGATCAGGATTGTCAATGAGAACCCTGGAGAGGTATATGATGATGATGACAGTCCTCAATGTGTGTGTGTGCTTGTGCTGATTGCATACCTTAAATATGTGTGTCTGTCCCCAGGTAACTCTGGTTGCCACAGCACCGCTTACCAACCTGGCTTTGGCTGTGAGGATGGATCCGTCTCTGCCAAGCAAACTGCGGGGGCTCTACATCATGGGAGGCAACACTGACTGTAAGTAAAAATCATCAGCTTCTTCTTGTTTTATATAAAAGCCAGGAGTAGTGACAGAGTGGAAATGTAGTTGAAGAAAAACATCAAAACACTTGGTATTGATCGCTGCAGCATTGTTTCTCACATCAGGTAAAGGTGGAGTTCAGTGTGTGATCAGTGTGTGGTCTGTTTTCAGCACGGGGGAACACCACGGTGTGTGCAGAGTTCAATTTCGCAGCAGATCCTGAAGCAGCTTACATTGTACTCAACGACTACCAGTGTCCCACCTACTTGGCCTGCTGGGAGTTTACCTGCTACAGCAAACTGTCCTGGGTAGATTCCCAAAGCTTGTAATAACACATAATTATACTGATATGTAAAACAAATGTTACAGCCTCTCTGTTTACATGTCTGCTGGTGTTTACAGGAGTTCTGTGATGCCTGGCTGGCTCAGGACACACATAAAGCTCACTTCATGAGAAAGATCTTCCGCCACAGCCTTGAGATGTCAAAAAGTGAGCGCTTTGAGAAAGAGTTCATCAGTGGCTCCGGTCTCGTGTCCTGCGACTCGTATGCCATGGCTGCCGCTGTGGATGATTCATTCATTATAGAAAGCGACCATTATCCAGTTAGCGTAGAACTAACGGGCACACACACCAGAGGCATGATGATAGTAGATACTGTGGACCTCCTGAAGAAGACTCACAAGGCTTTTATCATGAAGAAGGTGGACTTGGACAAATTCGAGAAAATGATGATGGCTGCTTTGAAATAACAGGATTGACCACACTGTTGCTTTGTTACTCGTTTTTTCCTTCTTTCTCCCGTCCACATAAAATTTGCAGATCTTTCTAAAAAATGTGTTGTGTTTGTACTTTTAACATTGACTATTGTGACACCGCTTTCAAACCGTTACTTAATACTGACTACAGGAGGAGAGCCAGCATTTTATACATTAGACTGATTACTGTATATGTGAATCTCTACTGAAGGATTACAGTTATTAAAAAGACAGGAAAGTCAAATGTTTTTAAACTTGAATGCCATTAACATTTCAATAAAAACTCTTTATTGTATTTTATTTATCATTAAATTTATTACAAGTGTTTGTTTTCCCCATAACACAACACACATACATTCATCCAAAATGCCACATTTTCCGTGCTGATTTGTTTCCAAGAAATCCAAGATGCTGGAAGTGGCATTCAGTGACTGCTCCAGCTTTTTTCACCACCAGTCGGTAATCCCTTTGCATGTCAGTGTGCATTGTTCTTTAAATATTTGGTGGTCCTTTACAACCCAATTTCTAGACACATCCTTCAAAGGAGGGGTGTGAAGCTGCACAGACACCGGCCTATCAGTGTTGTTCTTTGAAATTATAATAGTATTTACAGTTTCTTGTCTGGTAAACGACAACATGTTGGTTCCTCAAAATCCTTTCCTTCCTCTGAATCTTGACCTTGTGTCCAGCTGTAGATAAAAGAACAGACATCGGTCAGTCTTCACAGCACAGCTTACAACATCAGTCATTTCCTATTTTAATAAGATCCGTTAACTTTTGGGTTTTACTGTCCAGTTATGAGCATGTTCATGTGAAAGAGTTGAAAGTGTTTTGTTACATATGATATGATCATGACATTTGGGTGAGGTACTTAATATAAAAGTATGACATCAGCAGGAAAAGATTTAATTATAGAGCAGAAAGTGATCTGTGTGTGTGTGTGTGTATTTAATCATGTAATATTTCAGAATATTACATTCCACATGAAATATTCTAATAAAAATGCACCAATAATTGTAATCAACTTAAATATCCCTAGTCTGTACTGCACTTCATTTCACTTTCACTTTTATTGTCTACAACTACACAGTACTAAATGTTATCATGGTGGTCAAAAAGTGAGCAAGACGAACCTGAGTAAAGCCCAAAGAGAGCTGGAACACCCACTGAGCTCGCTTCATTGTTCAGGCTCCAGGAAAGAGGAAGTTAAAACAACCCCATGTAATATAGGCTTCCACTTTCCACCAAATGTTTTGCACATCAGTCTGATTAACCCTAATGCCTTCATGAATGTAATGTAATTACCCTAACTTACCATTGACCTCTTGCACTCAAAAAATGACGTCTGCAGGGCTTTGCAGTGGCCTTCCTTCAAACATTGACTGGGCAACTTTCCCTCCTGATAAATTCAGAAAACAGAATACAGCGGGTTGATTCCTAAGAATAATGTGATTTTCCATCCACTTCAGAAGCAGCATGAAGTGACCTGATAGGAGTTTCCAGCTCGGTCTGAAGCAGGAACTCCTCACAAACACACACCACAAGATGATTTTACTGATCAGTTTGTGCACAAAGGACAAACTACTGAGCAAAACTCAACATTTTTTTTCACCACTTATGAAAGAGTGTCAGACATCACAGCAAAAGCCTCAACACAATTTAAACAGACTTTCAGAAACCTTTATGTAAGAAAACAAAAAGGGAGATTTTCAGTGCTTTTGTCTCTCATCCTGACCACATTAGATGAGGTCCTATTATCTTAAACTTGTCTTAATAATGTGAAACTGTGTTTTAACGAGGAGTCTCACTAGTCCAGATTTGACAAGTATAAATATAGTGAGTTTTGATTTGGACTTGGTTTGATGCTGTCTGGACTGAGACATGTCAGTGAAATCGCCTTTTTTCTTTATTCATAAAATAGAGGGTTCATATCACTAACAGCACCCTGTTCCTCCCTCCAAATACAAGATCATGTATCAGAATATATTTCTGCTTTCTTATTATGCTTCCCATACTAATAAATACTGAGTGGTTGAGGCTGAAGTTGAGGTTCTGATTTCAGGGAGAACTGGTCAGGGTTTAGGACTAAACTCAGCTCATGTAAAGGTTCCAGGAAGCAGATTTTAAACAACTATATAAATCTCCATGTATGCGGTCTTAACTTTAAGTTACTGTTGTCTACTCTGATTAAACTGCGGAGTCACATCAGACGTCCATACACACATGACGGACACTTACCTTCACAACGCAGTCATGCTGAAGGAGACAGGCTTTGAAGTCTTCCCTGAGACCAGCACAGGCTCTAGTATCTTCCTCTTTATCCTCGTAATATTTCGGCATTTTTGCAGAATCCTATATTATTTAAAATATAAATCTACAAACGTAAGCACTGACTAGTTATCAGCGGTGACTTCAATGTTGTTATGAGAGATGTCGGCCATGTTTTAGAAACATGGCATGACGGGAAAAAAGTTGTACATTGCGCAAAGAAGTGCATGCTGGGAGTTGTAGTTTGTTCATGTGTTTCGTTTAGGAGCTTGTTATGCACACAGAATATAATCCATTAACATTCAGACCTTCTTTCGCAGGCGTTTTGAAATAAAATCTGGTGATGCAGGTGAACATGAGATATGCAAGTACAACCAAACTTCAATGCAAAAAAATGGCAATGACTTCTAGCAACTTTTTCTTTTTTCATTTATTTCAAAGATGTCCATGAAAAATGATGTCAAAATCATCAGAGGCAGGCATACANTTGTAGCATGAAACCAATTTCCCAGAAACAAATACAGAGGGCAAGACCTCAATTTTAGGTGCCAGAAAAAAATTGTCAATAATTGTCTGTAGATTGAAACTAAAAGATTTCTGGTTTACATCCCTACNTGGGGGGGTTGTCAAGACAGGGAAGAGTTCCTTTTCTGTTCTTGTCTCTCAGAGATCACATGACTACTCATGCTGTTTTCATGCATTCAGTTTCCATTTGTGTGTAGATGTGGGACAAGGGTCAGAGTCTAGTCCAGTTAGCAGAAGTGTAAAAGTGGCTTTCCCCACTCCCAAAACAACACCCTTTAAGGGTCTCCCAACACAACTCCCAAAAAATAACAGAGGTAGGGGTCTAAACACTTTAGGTTTTTAAGTATAGCTCTACCAGGAGTGAAGGAGCCTACTCTGGCCAAACAACACAAATATGAATGTGCATGTGAGCAAGCATGATTAGGAACATCTCCTCCATTCTCATATCAATTCCAACAAAAGGCACTTCTTTACCCCCTTGAATAAACCACTGACATTTCAAAAACTTCACTTAAAAATTGCTTCCACTCAAATCGTAAAATGAATTTCAGTAAAATATTAAGTGAGGCAAAACAGTGAGAGTGAAGAGAGTGATGCTCATTGCTTCTTTCTAAATATATTTACAATCAGTGAAAGTACTACACAACCTAAGCCACATCATACAACAAAAGGCGCACTCTGCAATGGTCAGTAAGTAAACATATGTGATTGGACATAAATAAATAAATCATTAGGTGGTTTAGGAGACTGTGAAATGAGCACCTAATATGTGAAAATGGATGAAAATTTAAGTACAATGTTTAAGGATGTGATGTTAAAAAATGTGTAAAGCAGTGCAAAGCACTGCTTTACACATTGTAAACTGGTGCGAAAATCTATTTGACCACTTTCACTCAGCATAATATACTGTTCTTAACATCCAAGCACTAACTGGACAGTGTGTTATTATTACTATATCCAGCAAATGAAGTGTAGGCAAAAGTGAGGGAACAGACTGGGAAATGCCAGAGACATGTGCAGGGATATAAGGCACGTTTCTCTAAATTTGACTCACAAGTACTTGAACTGAATCCACTTACAACTCTCCTACCACTGTTCAGCATTTAGCAGTAAAAATCATTTTAGTTGAAATGCTTGACTTCAAGTGGAAAGAAATGGTTACCCAAAGTGAATTGAGCTACTTGCACCAGCAAACAAAAAAACTTCCAAAGTAGCTGTAACCATGAAAATAAAATGTACAATAGCATTTGAGACACGCACACACAAACAGTATGCAAATAAAACAGACTCTGAACTACAATAAACATCTCTTAATAGAATAAAAATATATTTTACCTCTTGTACAAATTAAAAGATTTATTTCAAATAAATTAAGTCACCTTCATAGATCGTCATAGCTGTAATAATATATCAATATAACAATATATTCCTTCAGGAAAATGACGCCAAGGCAATGTCTGATTGGTTTTTCTATAAATGGACACCGAGGTCATACACAGCTTGTCAGACAGGAGGTGAGATAGGTATGATATCATGGTTCGTATTTTCTTGATGGATTGGGGTAGTTACCGAGGAAATCTAACCTATGGTCAAAGTTGTTACCAACTGGCTTCAGGCAGGATTTTGCAACTCATCTTGAGTTTAAGTTTCAGGACGAGTGGAGTATTTCAGTGAGACCGACAATACTCTGGGAGTGAGAAAAACATTTTAGTTTGGGCTGGTGTTGATCTGAAGCTCTGTCATCTCAGTCGAGAACAGAGAGCAACTGGCCATTAGTGATGATTGAACATTCTTGATCATCACGGGCTGTGCTGTGGCACTAGTACAATGCCCCAGCATGCCCAAGGGTGGCAGCATTGAGTAAAAGAGATTTGGCAGCATCGATACCAGTGGCCAGGTGACTGGTTCTCCCAAGATGTGATGATTTGTCCTCATTCATCCAAAAGTTTTCTGATTGTGTTCAAAGCTGCTGGACAACACAGTCACTTTGAGAGGCAGAACTGGGAGCAGATTGCTTCACACACTCTGCTGTTGGTTTTTTTTTTTTTTTGTTTTTTGTTTGTTTTTTTAAAACAGTAGTATTCACATTCTCACAAATGAATTAAGAGCACACGAGTGAGGGAGGGATGCAGAAAGAAAGGGAGACATCGATTGATGAGAAGAAAAAATAACAAGGTACATTAGGAAGAGCCAGGACAGAGAGGTGGCATTCCTTAGACGAGCAACTCTAGTGGGCTCTAATGACTTCACTGCCGGTTGCTAGGTGCCAGAGGCTCTGCGTAAGCAGTCTAAGAGATTTTGGTCCCCCAGGGGCCATGATTCATGTTCCCCTCCACAACAGTCAGCCTGCTATCCTCTTTATATGTATCTGCAGGGAGAAAGCAGAGCCACATAATGTTAATGGACAAATGCATCTGGATAAAGTTGGATTCAGCATTTGAATAGATGGAGTTGAACAGGTGGGACGTATGATTTCCTTACTTCACTGAGGATGGCCCACACAGCTGAGTCTTTGAGAACCGAAAGTCTAAGTGCCAGGACAGGATTGAAGGAAGGATCAACAGCCCCTTCTGCCACACCCTTTTCAAACTGACCTGTTTTAACAAATACACAAAGCACACATGACGTACAAATTGGTAGAGATTGGGCAACTATTTGCTCAGTTGAAAAAAAAAAAAAAAAAGCAAAAAGACACAATGGCAAATTTTACTAAGTCACTGGAAGAATATGCATTTCTTCAACCAAGATGTTTCCATACATGGTCTTCTCCAGATTTTTACATAAAGAAATCACAACTATAAAGAGATTTGGTAAAAAAAATAAAGCAAAGAAAGTCGTCATATATGAAAGCTGTCTATCCCTCGAAGCTCCATCAGTGTGAATGTGTAATCTGATCAACATGTTTCAGTGTGACTGTACACACTCCCACACACACTGTAGCGCTGGGAGACTGCCGATTCTACTCACCAATCCTGTAAAAGCGGTCTTCACTTCGCTTGTACTTCTCTTTGGTCTGCAGTCCAGTTTCCTAACATATGAACACAGTAAAAGGTTGAAGATGTGCGACAAATAAAAATGGTATTGATTCCTCTTTTGAGCAGCAGTTGAACATCTGGACTCATGTTAGAATTGCAGATCACAGTGTCAGAATGTATCACCTCTGGCAGAGCTAACGATTGTGTCATGCTCACATTCCTGTCAATAATCAATACACTGTGCCCCTAACAGCAAGCGCTCAATGTAATAATCAGAAGCATTTGCATATCACACCATAGAAGGGTAACAAACTGTGTTTGTGTGTGTATTTCCCTACCGAGACAGGCAGTATTTCCACTGTGGTGTTCTCAATCTTGTCCCCTGGGTGCTCCTGGTTACCACTGCGAAATAGGAACCTCCCAAACAAAACACATACATTTAAATGGATTCATCCATGGACAAGCATTACATCACTTTTCCCCAAAATGGCAGCAACAACACGGATACACACACAGTTCATACAATCACTTGTAGATAACAAGTAAGAACTTCAGCCATTTTTAAAATTTCATTACCTACTTTTTTTGGTTAATGGTAGTCAGATATAGTTAATAAAAGTTTAAAGCTCATGTCTCTTTGATCTCATATTCAGGTCAAAGCTGCAGGTTCTGAACAGTACAGTACATCACACCAGTACTTCTGCC
>JANJYP010088522.1:0-29413 GCA_024605115.1 Rastrelliger brachysoma | reverse complement strand
TTTCTGAAACAGTAACATTAACCTTATTATTTAGACATGGCAATTGTAAATTCTAATATCCAGTGAGAATTATGTCACAAAATATTACGTGCAGAGACAATTAATGATACTATTGAAAATACGGTAGTATGCAATCCAAGCTTTTTATTGTAGGATCAGTTGTATCATCTCTTATTAGGTAAAGCTACTGTTGAACAACTCTGCATGAAGCTGCAGACTAAGTATAACTAAAAGTGGCAACCAAAAAGACTGTTGTCTGCAGTTTTGTCTAAATTACTCAGCAAGAAGCAAATTCATGGAATACATTTGAGGAGATGCTTCATTTCATACTCCAAAAGAAGAAAAAGAAAAATCACAAGTCAAATTGGGATCAGTTAAAGGGGCATACAAAAATGAATTTAAATATTAAAGCCTATAACAAATGCACCAGCAGTTCACATGAATTAGCTAGAAGTTGTCGGCTGCCCCTAATTACCAGAGACAGATTGAGATGAGATTATCCTGTACGCTAATCTGTGTTATGAAATTCCACTGAGGATAATTTGGCTGTGCTGGATAAAGCTATTGTGAAAGGTTATTCTAAGGGGTGTGCTTTTTAGTACCATTAACTTTAAATGTTCTCGAATGATAACCTTTGTGTACAGAGTAAAGCTGAAGTGATTCACCACATAAAGCCATTTCTTTACGGCACATTTCTCCTTTAGCATCTTTCAGGTAAAAATCAATGCTTTGTGGAGAAAATCATCCATCCGCATATATTTTACTGGTCTGAACATCGCTGTATCTATCCGAGCATATTCAATACCGGGACCCATTGGTTATCTGTCTGAAAACGATCTAGCCTCTGGAAGCAACAGCCAAAATTTTGGAGGTCCAGTGTAATCAGCAGATTTAGAGTTAATAGATATCTGGGCCAAGACATCCTCTTCCATATGCTGGCAACCTGAGACTTTCCAGACATCATGTATATGCAGATGATTTAAAAAAGCTAAATCAAAGTCAAACAAAAACTGATGGGTTCCGAGATTACTTTTCAGTAAATGCTTCCATCTCTTTTGCTCCCCACATGCCCACTCAAATGTGATTGGTCAGTACTACTCGGCCAACAAACACACTACAAACTGACTACAAAAGGAAATCAGAGGGTTTCCAGTACCAAAATCTTGTCCCATTCCTGACAGATTCTGTATTCATAGACAGTCATACGTGTTTATAGCGATTACAGCATATTCCATTGTTCATATTATGTTATTTCAGTTTAGTATTACTTTGACAAATATTCTTTGTGTAACATTAAGTTTCAAACATCCAGCTGAACTAACGCAATGAATAAATAACACTTTAACAATTTAGAAATTCTTCCACATGGTTGCCCCAGAGGAACAAAGACCAAAACAATGCTCTGGGCTCAAATAGTCAACAACAGATATTTTCCACATTTCAAACTAGTCAAAAATGCTTTGTGCAGTACAAAACATGACAGCCATCAAAGTCATATTTTATCCAGAGCTGACATAATGCGTGGGTATGGTAGACAGATTGAGATACAGCTCAAGTCCCTCCAGTGAGGATCCAAACACATGCAAGTCATCACGGAGGAAAACACAGTCATGAGGTAGAAATTAAATGCTCATTGAGGTTCCTTAAAGCAGTGCTTCCGCTTAATAAATGTAATAACTGAGTAAGTGAGGCAGCCAGTCACACTGAACAAAGACGCTATGAGGTAAGGCTTTGTCTGTGCCTTGTCTCTGCAGCATGCCTGCTGAGATGTTTCTGCTGAGGTGTAAAACATAATGGAGAGATACCTTGTGTGTTCTTGTACAAGTCAATTTCATTCAGATAAATAAGTTGGTGAAAACGCATTTCACAATGTGGAATTTCACAATATTTTGTTATTTATGGTGCCGGGAAATCATCATTTAGATGCTGAGCCTGTGGCACAGTCAGTCCTGTCGTTTGTAAACTGTATGTCTCAATTTTAAAAGCTTTGTATTCCTTCTATAAACAGAGACACAGACTTTCCACTCTTAGCTTTGGCATTCAGCGAAATCGACGTCCCTTTTGGTCACAGTTTGGAAAAAAAATACTTTTTTGTGGAGAGGAAGACTAAGCAAACACCAAACTTAAAAACGGGTAAACACCATTCACAGACAGAGTCTTTAACGACTGAATGTTGAATCAGCTATAAATACATAGCTATGTTATAATTGTTTTCCTCTGCCATCTAAACCAATGAGCCTAGAGGTCCACTGCGGTACATTGATGGACCACATCACTGGGAAAATGCACTGTACCTCAGAGCCTGGGCGAACTGCCTGTTGAATGCACAACAGCCTCAGCCAAAACACACAGAACCAACTTGGTGCGCTGCTCTGCCTGCACAGCGTATGTGTGTGTGCAACAGGCCCTCTGGATACAGTACAGCTATGGCAATATTTGAGAGTGCAATTATAAATCACAATGTTGGGCAAACGTAAATCAGAATCACAGCTGTGAATCAGAGAGGGAGGATTGTTCAGGTGCTGCAGGAGTTGTGAATGAAATACTTTCTCCCATTTTGGCTGCGGGGATCGCTTCAGTCAAGGCAGGGTAGAGCACTGCAAAGCTATGGAACAATCTGTAGTAAACACAAAGCACGGCCTATTATAGGAGCTAGGTTACACAAACACAAACACTGTGTTATTGTGCTGTTACTGTGAGAAGGTGCATTTAATGGAACAAGAGTGTAATCACTAATCACAGCAGCTTGTCGTTAAGAACCATGTCAACCTCTTCAGTCCAGTTAGGAAACTGCCAATATATGTGTCAACGTCTAAACTTGTCTTCTGCAATTTAAGCTTATAACATATCTAGCAGCACATACCAAATACAAAAAAAGTGTTACATGCACACTCCACAGGGACAATTAAAGGTCTGCAGGTGAATGTGAGTACAACGCACTGGTTTTCTCTCAGCATTTTCTCATGGATGTCCACTTTAACATTTCAAAAATCACACACCACTATGTTTCTATAACCATGAACATAGGTTGTCTGTGTCATAATTTGCAATTTGTAGCGAGCAGATAGCCAGAATTAAAAGCAGACAGTGAACTTTTTTTCCAGATGTAACTAATCTGAATGCTTTGCCGCAATAAAAATCCAGGTGGCAATATATTTCTACAACATTTACTGATGCAAAACAGTTACATATGAACAGATGCTCTTCTTCCTGCTGCATGACATGCTGATGTACACAGAGCAGGCATCACTGGACCTTTTGTAAGCTAGAATGCATATTAGCAGAATATATGATATATATAAAAAATAAAATAAATATATGACTTACCAGGCATAAACTGCTGAGTAGTGAGATGAGAAGAAAGTCCAGATTGTGGAGCAGCAGAGCGGGTCCCATCCCTGACCTGAGGCAGCTCTACCTTCAAGAGTCCTTGCAGGGCTCAAACAGATGCTGATGATGCTCAAATGATATTACTTAATCTACTTAACTCTCTTCGAAGTGGAGTGAGTTATATTTTTTTCTACTCCATCTGGCCTCTTGATGCTTATGGACGCTTGTGAAATCATAACTCTGTAATCGCCTCGCTCTGCCCTCGGTTTAATTTCCCCTATAATCTACTATATGCTCAGGCTCAGTCCGCTCTCTTTATTTCTCTGCATCTGTCTTTTTTCCTCTTCTGAAATTACATCCACATGTCAGAACTATTTATGTCGCTCTCGCTCTGCGGTGGGAAGTTCAAATGATTCTTTGTAGGGAAGAAACCAACGCTGTATTTTTAGGTCTTTTAAATTTCCCCTCAGACTAACTTAAACACTTCAGTATGGAGCTGTGCGCCTTATGGCTTATTCCAGTCTTCCCTTCCAAAGGGTTAGATCAGTGCTGGACAAAAATAAGCCCGAAATGTATCACTCCATCACCAGTCGCTGTTGAATTTCACAGTTTGATTCCTTTCTGACTCATGTCACCATCAACGCAGAAATGTACTAGTCTACTGTTCAGGCAACAGTAAACCAGCAGGGTTTCAGACAGGGTTCAATCATAACATTTAACAACAATTTGGTCAAATCTTGAAACTGTAAGAGGATGAATTTACAAACTTTAGATATATTTGACTATTTGATTTGCGTGAATCAACGCATCGCTGTGTTTCTCTCTCCTTGATTACGCTTCTTTTTGACTACTAAGTGGGAGCACAACGTGGAAATGTGTCATTTATGTTAGGAACAGAAATGGTGTTGAAGTAAAACACAGTAAAGCGTGGCAGTTAGACCGCAACTGAATGTATGAAACTCCCAAGCGATCTCTGTTTACCAACGGTGATGTAAAAAGCTCAGAGAAAGACAGACAGACGCCAACTTGGCTCCAAGAAGCTCTACTTACTATCAAGAGAAAGCCAAATTCACCCTGACGGACAGATATATCGCAAATGCCTGAGTGTTTCTGCGCAGAGTAAACGCAAAAGTTGGAGTTTCTCGTGTTGGGAAGCGTCTCCAGATGTGGCAGGCAGCAGGTCGTGTTCAGTAGTGAGTAGCCTATGTGGATGGAAAAGGGGGGGCGGAAAGGAGGCAGGTAGGGTGGAGCGTAAAAGCTTCTGATTGGTGAGCACTCTCTTACGTTGGAATAAACCACGACTCCGAAATGACATATTTTCTCACCCCTCAAACAAACTCTACATTCAACAGATCGCAGGGTCTTTGCCAAACCACTTTTTTCCCCTGCACTCTCTCAAAAGTTGCATCTAGTAGGATTGGATTACCGAGACATAATGCAGAAGATGTCGGTTTTTATCTCAGGCACAGTCAGCTGTTTTAGTGTAATTTACATTTTGAGCTTTAGGAGCATCTATTTAACACATTTCTCCAAGAACTTTTAAACTGGACAGACACTATATGTTGGGAAATTAAACATATATGGGTGAGTTGACATACAGTAAATGTATGAATAGTCACAGGACAGTAAACACACAAAACGTATTTCCTGTAGAGAATGTATGTGAATTAATGTGAATGCTGAAATAAATCACAAAGCATTGCTTAAAATGCAGAAACCTGAAATGAATTTTGGCTTATAAAAACTGAAGGCTCACATGCACTTTATTACTGTGGAAGAAAATTACAGTGGAAGCTAAATTGCATATATATTTGAAATACATTGCTGGAAAAACTGGACGTTGAGATAAAATACCTGAAAAGGCAGAAAAAATAAATACTTTGTATTAATATCATACAGATAAACTGATTTGCTAATTCTAATTAAACAGAAAAGGCATTGACCTAAACAGCTGAGCATCAGAAAGTATTACTGAAAATGTTGAAATGTAGCTAGACTTGGAAACAGAAGTGCATTATCTGAGGAAGCTATGAGCTTAAATGCACAGATAAAAAAGAGTGAAGTTAAACTATACTATTGTCAACGTTTTCACCTGTATTATAATAACCTGTATATATTTTTTTTTTTCTTTTTTAAAGAGTAGTTACAGAAGTTCAATTGCAGCATACTTAAACTTTAGCTTAACATCTGAATAATTTCTGTAATATCTTAAAGTATGCAGAAGTAAGTAAAAAACATAATAAGATGAAAAACTGAAAATGCAGAAATCTGAAATGAATTACTTATTTTGCAATTCCAGTGTTAGGTGGCCACAGACAACAGGAGGCTTATATTTTGAAAAACAAAAAAAGCCTCATTCTGTCTTGGGCTTCTATTTGGAAAAAAAAACCCGGTCCACACTTGTTTTCGGATGATACAGGGGCCATTGTGTCTTTTTATTTTGAAAAGCAAGCTTCACCCTGAGTTCCTGTTAAGATCAAGTGAACATCAAGAGCTGAAAAATGAAGCCAGTGCAGAAGTGCAAAAACCTGCAGTTCCTTAAATGGCCACTTGAGGCTGGCTCCAAAGCCGATCAATCCCAGTCTATGATCAATCCCCATAAATCCCCATGTTAAAATGCCCAACTTTACAGCATCAATAAACATGTTTATGGCCTAGTACAAAAAAAACAGTTTTGGTCTTTAGCTGATTTCCCCTTTCACGAGAACTGTGCTGGGGGCATTTATTTATAACTCACCTGTTTAAATTTTAAATAGGGCTTAAAGTTTTGCATAATGAAGGGCATGGCTGCCTTACATGACAGATAGATGTCATCACAGGTTACCAATGCAACTATGCTGGTTTGGTAACATAACCATGAGTGTAATTCAAGATTAGAGATTATAGGTGTTGCTGTAGTCAATCCATTGTCAGCGTGTTTTCAGTTCAGTAACATTTTGGTTACATGAAAAAGTCTTGTTTAGTGTTAGGTTGGATTAACAGACCCTCTAAAATAAGTACTGTTTTGTTTTTGCTTTTTAAAAGCAGTTATTAGCATTATCACAGTTTAAACAAAGACCAAGACAAAGTCAGTGTGCTACTTACGCTAGCAGGTAGTGGTACGCTCATCTTCACCCTCTTGTCTAAATATGGTCACTTTTGGTTCCAAAAATCCAAGATGAAAGATCAAGATTATAAAAAATGTGTTAAAACTAAGGAGGCATTTCTTATTTAGTTGGCTGTGCATTACAAAAATATCTCTCACTGACAAAGAAATGTCGTAATGATGTTATTTATATGTTTGGGGTCAGTTACAGTAGATCCCTCTTCTGTTGCTCTTCATGAGGTTTCTGACAGTAATATGTCGTCTGTTGTTGATCTAAGGGTAGAGGAGGTTGTATTGTTGTATTGCTGTACAGAATATAAAGCTTCCTGTTGAAAATTGGTGATATGTCATAATGTACTATTTCAAATTGACTTGACTTGATTATACCCCGAGAGAAGTCTACCTTACTGTCAGACCTCTCATACACCTGTGTGGGGGTTCACAACACAAACACTTTTTTAGAGGAGTAGTTCCATTTAATATTGCCAACACTGATATAGAGCATATGCAAATTAATTGCATTCGGATGTCTCATAGCTGAAGACTCCAAATAGAAATGTTGTATAATTTCTAGCAGCTCAAAAAATAAGAAAAAGTTGTCAAGTATCAAGTTGATAAAAAAAAAAAGCTCTATGATTTTACAGCAGTTAAGATGGCCTGGGGTGTTCCGGACAATAAACACCAAATTATGGTTAAATTGAGATTATAATTTCTGATTAAAATGTGACTATTCTGATTCTGTGGCCTTTACTGCCTGCTGCTCTGTTTCAAACAGTCAGTGTGACGTCCTCTTCAACCAATTCAAGTGTGAAGATGTCCGGCTGTTTGAGGATAAATGTCTTCTCTCAAAACACATCACAGTATCATACATTGAGTGAATTTCGCAGGTTGCGATCACAAACCTTTGGTGGAAAATACCCCTGAAATAGCATTGTGAATAACCAATGCAGCTCTAACAGCTGAGAGTACAATACAGATGTTGCATGTGAGCTCTCAATAGTCAAGGAGCACTTAACTGTGGAAATATGACGGAAATTTTCCACCTATTAAACGATGCAGGGCCACAGCTATGATAGCAGAATAATTGTGTAATTCGGTAATCGCCTCCCAGACTCTTCTATTAAGCTGTAACACAGCATACATGCCGAGCAGCAAACAAAGACATTCTGAAAATAGCTTTGGTGTAAAAGCTCTCACCACAGACATGCAGTGATGGACAGTCAATGTGGACTGAGACATTTCACATTATCTAACGAAGAGAATGATGTTTCAGCAACAAAGTAATTCACTGCCATATGTCACTGCCACACAAAGAGTGGAGATATGGAACAAAAGCAGCTCCACTAAAGTGTCATTTATTCTCATGTGGTCTCTGATGTTGATGACCATATTACCACATAGTAAGACATCAAATCAAATTTTAATGGGCCTGCACCCATTATGTGTAGTTATATTTGAAAATGCACATTAGGACACATGGGGGCCTTATACTGTATGCTCAAATATGCAAAAGCGGCTTGCACTTAAGTAGCCACAACATTCAAGGTTGGTACAGATACATGTGATGGATGATGGTGGATGTGGTAGTATGAAAACTGTGCATTAATACATTCATCACTGCATGAGTATGAGTGTGAAATTTAACAATTTTATAAAACAGCTGGGTACCATAGTTTTCAGCAGAAGTTACTCAAACAAGAGTAATTCATATTGAGTAATGAGTGTTTATGGCAGCAGGACAATGAATGAAGGATCAATTCAAAATACACTGTGCATCGTGAGCAATGCTGGATGGTGCTGTACAGTTTATGTGCACTTTGACTAAGGATCCATCATCTATATATGAATTATGTATGGGATTGCTGATGGTTGTGTCTCTCTCTTTTTCTTTTTATTGTGTTTGTTAATTTTTTGCCCAAAAGGAAGCCAACTCCCTCCTGGGATAATAATTAAGTTAATCTAATAAGCATACTGTATATCACCCAGTGCAATAATATGTCTGATTTATGTTGAGGTTTTTAACAGATTTTGGAAAAATGGAGGTCGGTTGCAAAACTACATCAGGCTTTTGGTACATTTGCTAGGAGGATCAATTTGTGATTGGTTTTGGCCTTTACGTGGAATTTGTTGACAATGATTAAAATACAGATTCTTAATATTACCTATTTTATGATTTAAATAAAATCCATCCTCTAAGGATGATCATGATCAGCAGTTGAAAGTTGGTTTTGCTTTGCTCAATAAAACATAGTGTACAAGTACATTGTTTAACAACAATCTACATGTTATGAAACACGTGTCTGTACAGCACTCAGAATATACATTTTCTTTTACATTTCCCTTTCCTAAAAAAAAAAAGAAAGGAAAAAGAAAAAAAACAGTGTATTCATCTTTCCATGGTCACAGTATTACAGTAACAATATCCTCAACCTTAATCAGCTCAGGCTTCATTCCTATCATGAATAGGTTATTCCTGGGGTGAGAGATAATGAACAATATGAAAGCTGTCATAAACAAACAGCCAGAAATGAGACATGTGACCATACATTTGCTCATCTGCCATGCAGAAGATTGCACCCTACTGTTTCTCCATGGGAAACTCAAAATACTGTAAACTGTAGAAGATTAACAGCCAAGACTGTGTTCATGAAATATTATGCATAATCTCCACTCCACATTTCTAATCTGGCAGTGTCTCACAAAACAAAAAATATGACAGGCTTTTCTGTCTTAAATGTTAAATGTGCCTTATTGTTTATAGTATTTATCCCCACATTGAAAATCTTCATTTTTCACTCTGCAACCCTGTCCTGCAGCTTCCAACATCATATTTATCACTGAAGCATGCTGCATCTGATCCTTGACATCCACCTGGAATGATTTATATCCAACTCCTACAAGTATCCCAAGTTATCTGGAAAATGTCATCCATTATTCACACTGAAAAAAGATGCAAGCGTCTTTAGAGGTATAAAAGGTGTTCACTCACTGAGCCATTTGTGGCAGCTAAGTATGTAAAATGATGGTGTGATTTTCATTGAAGAAGCTTGGCGAACTGTCATCATAGTCTGATTGCCATTCAAAATTAAGTAAATTTTTAGCTTCCTCTTACATTGATTTTAAATCAGTTGAATGATGGGAGTCAGATATCAATGTTTATGGTGCCACACACAGGGCATTTTCAATCAGGGAAGTGAGATGCAGATTCAAGTCCTAGATACAAATTATTTGAGAGATCTATTGACAATTACACTGACAGATTTTTTCCCCTCCATGTCATCTTATCATCAATCTATCATAGATGTCAGATATCTTCATGAATCATTCACTGGCTTTCATTGGATCCATCCAAGTTTTTTTTTTCCATTTTATTTTTGGCACTAGAGAAACAAACTAGTATTCACACTTAACATTTGTTTTACTTATTAACTGAAAAGAATCAAGCAATACAGCCCAAATACCTGCTACTACATAGTTGAGTTCATCTAGGAATGGGGACACAGTAAGTCTATAGCTGTGTGACGCATTTCCCATAAGTCAAGTGAAAAGCTGCATATAAATTCAAAGCACATGTATGTTTTGGACACATGATGGTTTTCATGTGTGACCACTTTTTTGCACTATACGTATGGTTTCATGTAACACGTATGACTAAAGATGTGAACATTTCTATTTATACTTTTGGTTTTTATGCTTCTACCCACATTTTCACCTTTACACAATAACCCCTCACAAAGGCATTTGCAAATTTTATTTGCATGTGAATGATATACATGCAGCAAAACAACGGGGAATATCACATGACAACCAGTTGGCCCCTGAAATGCACTTTGGAGTCTATAAAAGGCATTTTGCTTCATATTAATCATTTCTATTTACTGTAGCCATGATTTCATGACAATAAACGTCATGCACAATACAATACAATTTTGAAATAGCCCAGAGGAAGTTATTTCCAGTATGAACACAGTCAGCTCATCTTCTGTGAAGAAACTCTTCTTGTCTTGACAGCTCATAGTGCTCACCCACTCAGGTCTCCCAAAGGTATACTCCAGAAATAGAGTAAAGGAACACATGTGGTCGGAGAAACTTCTTATGGGTCACCCTGAACATGGGTTACACATAGACACTGCTGAGGTGGATGTGTCTGTGATTACAAGCCTCATTACTCTAGTTTGATGTCAATAGCCTTGGGGACCACCTTCATCAAACATATGGCTTTAGAAGATAAGGCAGCATGATTAAACCAATGACTTTTACCAACCTCTGTACAAAATGGAGGAATAGCTTCACAAGCAACAGGTCTTTAACGCATCTGACTTGACCTTGATTTGACACAGATTAAGCAATACTTTTCACCACTATGTAAGGATACATTTAGTCATAAAAAGTACACATTTTGTTATGAACAAGGGTCCTTGTAAAAGTTTTTCAGTAAGAACTCTACTCAAGATTCACAATGCATATTATTCGCAAATTCAGTATTACAATTAAAACACATATAAACAATAAATACAACAACACATGCATACAATTTGACACAACCCAAACAACACCCATATTTTTTCTGTGCTGTAATGTTTTTCAGTCAACAATGTCCAACAGTGTAAACAGATTCCTTTGTAACCCAAATGTTTTGCAATAGGGCAGTGGTAGAAAGAAAAAAACACTCAATTGTGTTCACACAAAGATAAAAACAGAGTGGTGAGTGTGTGTATTACCAATGTCAAAGTCCACGAAGTTCAAGAACAAGTCTGCACGCACAAAATCTATCAAAATGCAGTTGATAGTTGCTGTTGAGGAGCACAATGAGGAGCTTTCAAATGTATCACAGTCTTCCTCTGTTGATGGACTTTGCAAATGTTCAAATTTCCACTTTTCTTAGGACTTCAAGGGCTTCTTTTCCATGTTGGTTTGAAGGTTGAGACTGAAAATCAATTCAGAAGTTCTTGTAGTAGCTGCTCTTGAGTTATAAAGCATCAGCAAAATAACATGTGAGTTTCCATGAAAACGGTGCAAACTCTGACACTGTTGAGGAACCTACTGTGATAAGAATAATAATGATAATGATATTCTTCTTTTTCCAATTCCAGTCAAATATAGAAACAGAATTAATATCCATGATTGAAAGTATTATGAAAGTACAACAAAACCATACAATGATAAAAACAAAAATTGCATTGTGATTTAGGTAATTAGATAACCAGTCAGGTTGATTCCGGCAGCATAAAGACAATTTCACATTTTAATGGAATAAATCATTAGTTTTTATGCAAGCTTTTTTATAGTGCATGGCATAAACTAGGCTAGAGACATTATCTGCTCTGTTGTAACCATAAATATAATAACATTAAACGTTTTAGGAAATGCTTTGTGTCATAAACATTTGGTATAAAATGCCACTAGAATCATTGAATTTCATAACCAAATAAATAGCAAACATTGGACTCCTCACAGTTTAAATTTGCTCTTCTGCCCTGGACACAGATCTGGCTGCTAAACAAATGTGATGTGTACACAGCAAAGTAGACCATTATAACTGATCAGTAACAAACATCAATCCTGGGGATGAAGGAGTGAAGTGCAACTGCTACACAGAAGGTTGTTTGTAAGTTTAATGTTGTTGCTGTATTCTGCAAAGAGATCACAACCCAGAATGCAATTTTAAAATAAACGGCCACTTGTCACAGTGGCTTGGCAGTTACTACAGTCACCTCGCAGCAAGGGCGTTCTGGTGTTGGTCATGTTCTCTGCTGCAGAAAGGCTGCACAATGCTCTGCTGAGTCAAATCAGAGAGTGTATGTACCCGTGAGAATCGATATGCCTAAAATATCCATAACAAATATTTCTCACTTGTCACTGACTATAGAATGTAGGAGAGGTGTCCAGTCCTGTAGATGTAAGAAGATATTGGCAGATGGGTTTTTAATCAAATATGTCATCCACCTAATATGAGCATTCATCAAACAAGGTTATCTTGAAAATGATAGAAAGAGTCAGTGATACCACTCAGCAAGGCTCAGGATCTTAATGTTTAAATAAGACTCTTCTTTCTGTGTGTAAACATATGCTAACTTAGGTAAAAAGATCCTAGAGGAAAGTAGGAAAAAGGTGAACTGATAAATCATTTAAACTGGGTGTTTACCCACTTCAAAAAGGTTTAAAGGGATGAATAATAGGCTTGATACCCTGTGACCAAAGGAGGGCAGTGTGGCTCAGCTAATGGCTCAGCTTGTCGGTTGTGACAGCACATATGACGACAACTTACAGGTTTCTACAGTGACATCCTGTGTTTGAATAAATTATACCACTCCCTGATTAGTTTTCAGAATGTAATCTTTGATGCATGAATTTCCCTCTTGTGAACACTGGGGATCTATCTTCAGTACAAGTTAGACTTGTTTAATTGCGTGTGAAGGAATGGAACTAGGAATAATTAAACTAGGACTTGTTATTTATTGTTAGTTATTTGTTGGTTATTTGTATATTGTTATTGTCTCCTGACGACTCACACACTCATGCACACAGCACACACACNACACACACACACACACACACACACACACACACACACACACACACACACACACACACACACACACACACACACACACACACACACAGGAACACATTATTTATTAAGGCTAAAATGTTTTATATACGGAAATCCTGCTGTGTCCCCAACAAACAGTGTTTATACTATCATTACTAAACAAGAATCTCTGCCAAGCAACATAGCAACAGAGTCTATGTTGGAGTGAAGCCTGCACAGACTGGCAGCGTCACCACTTCTGCACACTAAACTGGATACCACATTGGGTCCGAGTTGGACAGGGGACAGTTTAATTACATGCTTGCACACTAACTGACGGCCTTGTGGATTTGATAATGAACACGTCACATTTACCGGGAATCTGGCTGGTATATTAACCACCTTATTAGTATTAGCATTGGCATCGATGCACTATATCCTGAGTGCTGGTAAATGATTGCAGTGGAGCAGCGTCACCATAGCTCCACAGAGAAGTAATACAAAGCCCCATGGGAGTTTCTGTCTGTTAATGCACTTATACAGTACTGAATACACTTAATGCTACAGTTCAAGTCAATCTAAATGTAAATAAAAAGGGTTCCAAGATCACATGATTAAAATATATCACTCCCAAAATGATTGACAGGTCCTTCAAGTACAGAATCAGATTTGTTTACCAAGTAGCAAGTCCAAGAAATTCAATGTGGTCAAGATGTTAAATGAAAGTGCTGTAGACATGAACATTAAACAATAAACATAAACAGAATAAGAATGAGAGGAGCAGTAAATTACAAACATTCTATGTATTGGGAGTCTGTGTATAATAAGGATAACACTAGCTACATGTGTGCCAAAAAGCAGATTATAAATGGAAGTATAAACACTAATGCAAAACTATGACAAACACAAATATAAGGTTTAAATGTATTATTCTTTAATTATGTATGTGAATGTAGCTCAAGTAAAAATTACATTTTTGCATACAAAAATATCACCTACATGTAAAATCAGTTTTACATGATAAGAAAAATATTAAACAAAGAGAAAAATATACATGGACACATCTAAATACTGAACATTCATACACATACATCTGTCTATACATTATTGTGTACTGTACATAAGAGCAACGATACCAAAGCAGGTAAATTTAAAAATGTCTTCACTTTAATTTTATAACATCGCTTTGTCAAGGTAAACCTTGAATGTATAAATGTTCTCTCACCGCAACAGGGTTCTTCACCTATCTTCCAGCAAAATGCAGCTAAATCCAGTTTGAGGCCAGCTGACTTCCAGAGACCATAAAGTGACTGGAATTCACAATTCACAGCCTTTATTATGCAAACGGACAAACACTATTGTATCTTCATCAGTATCACATAGTCCCTTATGTGCTCTGGCTATCTCACTGGACTTTGAAAATGCTCTGGGCACATTGAGAAGATTGGCGCCTTGTGACCTAAGTGATCTGTTAGGTTTGCACTCTGAGAGCATGCCTGATATGCACTGTGGAGCCAAGCAATGAAGAGCTTTGAAGCAAGAGGAGAATTTAAAACTGTAATCTGAATACAAGAGGAAACCAATGTGGGACCAGAAGGATTTGGCCTTTGTTTTAGATAAAAGTTTTGAGTCACTCAATCAATTCTAATGAATAGTATTGAGCATATGGGGCTCATTTAGGAGCAAGGAGCAAAATACTTGTACAATATTACAGTGACTCTTACAGTGACATGTGGTGATAGATGATGATTTTCACATGAATAATGCAAATAAGAAAGTTGAATCAAAGTTCACACTTAAATTTATGATTTTTCAAAATGATCGCCTGAATAATAACTTTCCTGTCATAATTTTTCTTCTCGGGGGCACTGCAGCCAGTTTCAGAGTAGTACTTATTTTCATCATCCATCTCCTTTTTCTGAATATAGGCTTCTCTGTATCTTCCCTAACTAGATTTCACACTTAACTATAACAGCACATGAAGCAGGATGAGTTGTATTGTCCCAGAACTGAACTGCAGCGACCCTTTGGCCAGTTGATTAATGAGTTTATGTTTTTTTTTTTTGTGTGTGTGTTTCAGTTGCAAGAAGTCCTCTTTATAAATATCAGCACTGATTTGGTGCTGAACTGAATTGTGCTACTAGTTATTGTGGTTATTATATAACAGCCCTGCTTTTATTAAGGCTTTTAAACCACCATACAAGAAAGGCCACAGCTGCACTGAAGGTCATCTGATGGGTCCAAATAACAATTGGCATTATGCACAGATTGGATGCTTTCCAAGGTACATACCAGCCAGACAACAGACTAACTCCAAAATAGCAAACTGCACAGGTCTTGGATGTTTTAAGAGCTTGACTTGATACGGTTGGTCATGTCGTGAATTGTTGCTACAGCCTGTCAATGGCAATCACCTGGTGGGATCTGAAGGGCGGTTAGCAATGAGCTATGCAGGGCTGGATCCATTTATACTCTGACTGACTTACATGGTTTCTGTCTGCATCTGTATATAAGTTAGATTTAGCCAGAATGACAACTTTAGTCATGTGCTATTTGAAAATAATTAGGAACAAACTGCAGCCTTGACTTAATATTTCTACAGAACTCAGTAATTGTGATCATTTTACGCTCCAATGTCCCATCTCTTCCATGACTGCTCAGACCACNGAGAGAGAGAGAGAGAGAGAGAGAGAGAGAGAGAGAGAGAGAGAGAGAGAGAGAGAGAGAGAGAAACAGACAGGCAGAGAAGCAGAACAAGGGTAATTATTTTTGTGTTCTCACAATTGTAAAAGATGTGATCTCTTGACCTGACACTATATTTCAGTATGTTCTCATGCATCCATGAAAAAATCAACTTCCTCTGGTAGGTCAAAAACAGCAACAGTCTTAAACAATCAGTGTAATTACTTTTACAAATTGCACTGACACATCATGCTAATGTGAGCTACCATCTTGGTCTGAGCCCAATATTGTCTGTGACATCACCCCCATGAATATTGATTAAATCTTACAGTTAGTTCATTATGGTTTGTGTTTGATAGACATAAGTCATTTTTTAAAATCATGCATGACAACTAGATTATCATCACCATTGCTGTGTTCAGGCTCTGAAGAGCAGTTTCATTTTGTTTTTTCCAACCTGTCATTGCAGAGCAAAGATGATCTCTGAGCTCATTCCGTACTCATGTTGACTTAAAAGTCTTTACTTTTCATTATGAACAGGAAATCTAAAAACCCATTCATTTCCTCTTCAAAATCAGTTTATAAAGGCAAAGGGAGACAGACACAAGAGGAATGTGTGTGGTGCAGCATTACAAGCCCAACATATCATGATGAAGGCCACGCCTCTAGACCACATGTGTGCCAGAACATTTCCTGACTGAATGCATTTGCCAAAACTCACCATTTGCTACTAGTGACTTGATTGGTTGCAGCATTTGTCACATGAGATAAGCAGGGAGACTTGGCTTTAAATACAAGCTACTAAGGGAACAGCTGTGTAGTATTTTTCTGAGCAAAGACAATGGGACCTAATGATGTCTGTATGGTTATAATTATCAAACTATATAATAAAATAAAATGAATAAATAATTTATTATACATATATTTTTTAAGGAGATATATATTTGTTCACAGAAATGTGTTTTTCAACTGTAGTATTGTTAAAGGATTAGTCAAAGACAGCTAAGTCTTTGTAGGTGCATAAAAACTGTCTCCTTTTTGTTTTGTTTTTATTTATTGTGAGCTCATATATCATCCTCCATATGTAAAATGATACAACATTAAAATAGATCGCAACACCTGCACACAAATGTCCTTTTTAATCCATGCCTATTGTCCCCACCCCTCAAATAAAAATAGCTACATACAATAGCTCATACAAGCTGAATCATATATAAACCATTTTTAGTGTTGCAGGATTGTAGGCTGTCAGCAAAATGACTCAGTTTTTATGATAAAGAGGATTATTATTATTTACTACATCAATATAACCTTCTGCCATGGAAAATAAACTATTTGAATGAGCTGTCTTGTAACCTGAGAAAAGAAAAGTGCATTCTTTAAACATATTATCACTGGCAAAAACCAATGGTTGAAAAAAAAATCAGTAAAGCTTACACATTTTTTTTCAAAAAGAAAACAAAAAGCCACATCATAAATAAGAGCTTCAATCATTGGGAGCACCTATTATAAACATTTTAAATAATAATTGCAAGTACAAGTTTATTTGTAGAAGACAATCTTATGTATAAAAGGGTTTCTACATGAAGAAAACAAAATTGACACAGATAGAAAGACAAAACACTAAAGAAAACTTTAAAATGCTCCTTTAAAAGGAGAAAATGTTAATGTAAGTATAAAATCAGCAAGAAGACTGCTCTGTATTTCATGAGTTCATGTTCTGTGACTTGGAAAATAGGTTGAACAATCTGAGAGAGAGCACATCCACTGAAGGAACGTGTGAACTACATTGTTCAGTCCTTTTGGATTTTAATCTAATCTGTTAATAAAAAGTGTTACTCCATGTACGTTGATGTGTGCTGGAATATTGATTTTTGATTTAATGTGTTTTATGCTGCATGCTAGCACCCAGGAGAGAAGCATTGTTGAGTAAGGCTTTTTTTTTACACTAATAAGATTGTTGAGCATGATCTTTTTGGCTCTTCCACTATACATCAATCAGCAAATTAATTGAATGTTTGCCCAAGTTATTTACACTCATATGGTTTTTCATTTCACCCCAGTGCTCACACTATAAACATCACCCTGGCTGCCACTCCGTCTGCAAAGGCTGTCTCCATTCAAGTGTGAATGGCGGCTTCACAAAGTGGCACTCAGTGTCATAACAGATTACTTTCTTGACTTCTATGTTCTCAACACTCGGCTTTAAGACTGGCTTGTTCACATACAACTATACTCAAAAGTCAGAGATCAGACACAACAGCCTGTGTATAGTACTTTTGGGTAGACTGAAGTTTAATGCCCTTCAAAGCCCCCTGATCAGACCAGATTAATGGTCATCACGAACACTCACCCTGGCACAGTGAATAAGGCTTTCTCACTGGTTCTCACTTGAATAATGATCAAGGATAATTGCTGGGAATAGCAGTTCATTATACAGTATTTGCCTTATACTTTGAACAGCTTCACCTGCTCTTGTCCAGTAATCATCATTTTCTTCATCCCCTCCTCGCTAATAACCACCACACTTTACCGAACAAGGTTAACAATCCAAAATAACGGAGGTTACTCAAGGTCTCTTTTGTCTTGATGGAAATAGCCTGATTAACAGATGGTTACAGGCCCAGCTAATATAATTTTCCATCATCCATATTCTGATGACATGCACAACAACCTTTGTCTTAAATAGAAGCACAAAGGCATATCCTTTTATAGTCCTCCCCCTATTGTTGGCAGTGTGTTGGGGTATGGAGGGGGGAGGAGACAGCACCTGTGGACAATGAATAAAGGGACCTGGCCTCTAATGGGCCACCTCCATCCGCCTAGCTGGATCCCTCTGCTACGTTAGTCCCTCCCCCTCCCCTTAGTCTCCTGAGAACTTCTTGCAATGGCCCCTAAGAAGAAGGAAGAGCCCGCACCTGCTCCAGCACCCAAACCTCCAGAGCCTGAGCGCCCTAAGACCCCGGAGTTTAACCCTGCATCAATCACGGTAAAGCAGAACACAAACAACAACATTTAGAAATGCAGAGATTGAAAATTATTTGTAGCTTGTTCTGAGACATAAGGTGTTTTGAAATTTAGAGAGTTCTTCTATAGCATTTTTTAAATCTGTTTTACACTTAACCCTATTACTAATTAGGATGAAAATGAGATTTAATGGAAATTGTTTCATGGTGGTGAGCCAAGTTCATCTCTAAAGAACATCAGAGACACCATGTGACATAAACCTGGCAGTGCAAGTAAAACAGGGACCGTATGAGTGTATTTTAGTTATGCTCACCATACAGTATGTATTATCATTATTTAACAGCTTTAAATAATATAGATTACTTTTAACATGCTTAGTAAATTGTACTGTACAGTTTAAAAAAAGTTACAGATACAAGTTTCTGTTAAGTTCAAACTTTCTGATACCACACAGCATGGAAACATTGTCTTCTGCTGACTGGGCCCCTTCTCAACGGGTAAATGTTTTCCTGGTTAAGCGAGCCACCATGTTACAATGAAAGCCAGAAAATATGATTTTCATTATGTCAGTGAATGGCAGACCACCCGCGTCATTCCTCCAAGGGCAAAAGGGCGGAAAAACCAGGAGGAAGAAAAATATAGATAATTATATCCGTCGCCATCCATCTTTAAACATGCTTAGATAAGTGTTTGGATAATATTTTGCAAATCCTTGTGGAGGGGTTGGGTTTTGTAGATATGCAGACATCAGACAGACAGAGCGCTGCCTGACAGTAGTAACAATATACAAGCAGTATAAATAGTCAACATTTGTCATGGGCATTTAGAACAATAGTTTATTTTTAGACTTTGAATCACAGATGAAACTGGAGTGCAATGCAGATTGTAAATGTGAAGTGTGTTACACATACGGTAGTTGATTCAGCATTTCTCATTTTTTCTGCTGCAGTTGATTTTGTCCTGAATTATAAAAATATCTGTAAAACTTTATATCTCCTTTCTATGATATTTGGTTCTTTCTTGCTTCAAAGCATGAATGAAAAAAAATGAAGGAAACTCCTCAATAGGATGGCCATGAATGTTTTAAACCAACAAGTAGCTGTTGGTTTCAATGCATCTCATTCTAATCTAAATAAAATTGTACAGACTAGTTCTTCACCTTTTCTTTCTCAAAAAATGCATCTAACCATTGCATCTGAAATGAAACTCACAGCAGCACAGTTTACTTACTGTAAGAAGAGAGCATTAGACCCAAGGTCACCGATAACACCCGTCTATGATCAGAACAGATGCAGGCTGTAACTCAATCTACTGGAATGGCATGATGAAAGTGTAAGCAATGTCAGGGGTCTCCATTCACTGGTTTTTGGAACCATATCATTCCTAAGTGACTGGCAGCACCTAACCACCTTGTTTGCTTTGTCTCTTTTCAGCTGGAATTCACACCCGAGCAAATTGAGGGTAAGTTCAGGATTGTTTTTACAGTCATCATGTGTTAGACAAACTGTCAGCTATTTATAGAGGGAATAAATGGTTTGTGTTATCATGCTCTTTATTAATGTGTGAGAAAAGTTCAGCAGCAGCTGATGATACAGTGGCCAAGGGATACACACTTATTCAGAAGAAGATGTATCCATCTAAGTCAATCCCTTTGTAAAGAGATGAAAGCATGAATCAAAGTAGAACCAAACACCTTTGGGTTTGACCTTCTCTGTCTTTGTCTTTAACAAAGGAGACTTTTAAGTGAGGCATGCCATCTTACCTCAAAGATTCTGCATATGCTCTTATATCACAATGAAATGAATAGATTTCAAAAGAAGTTACCTGGTACTTTTGTGATCACAGACTTCAAAGATGCTTTCCAGCTGTTCGACAGGACACCAACCAATGAGATGAAAATCACTTACGCCCAGTGTGGTGACCTGATTAGGGCTTTGGGACAGAATCCTACCAATGCAGAGATCATGTACGTGCTTGGAAAGCCCAAGGCTGACGGTGAGTAGTTTTCACAATCAGTATGCTGAGTGATTCCCCTGTTGTTGATGCATGCTGTCAGATTGATTTTAATAATCTGTGCTGAATCTGGTTCAAAGCCAGAACAAAGGGAAAGGTTCAAATGAGGTTCAAGCTGTCAAACCTGTCTAGTGTTTTACTTTTTCTATTGGTAAAACCAGCATTGTCATTGCATTGTCACTATCTTCTCAATAATGTATTATTTTTACTATTTTAAAATAATTGTTATTTTTATATTCCATCTTATAGTAATGTTTTATTCTATTCTTCTCATTTGTTCTGTATTAACATTGTGCTATGCTCTTTTTTTTTAATATGAATCACTATTATTGTCATTATTATTATTATTATTTACTTTCACAGAAATGCAGACCAAGATGCTCGACTTTGATCAGTTTTTGCCAATCCACCAACACATCTGCAAGGCCAAGGATCGTGGAACATTTGAGGACTTTGTGGAAGGTCTGAGGGTGTTTGACAAAGAGGGCAACGGCACAGTTATGGGTGCTGAGCTCAGACACGTCTTGGCAACACTGGGTGAGAGGAACAGTCTAATATCCTTTTATTTCATAAACAATGTGGTAGTATAAGGATACGAATGGGGTTGATACTTATATCATTTTCTTCCTTGTCTACTACAGGGGAGAAGATGAAGGAGGATGAAGTGGAGCAGCTGATGCAAAACCAAGAGGACGCTAATGGATGCATAAATTACGAAGCTTTTGTAAAACACATTATGGCATCTTAAAAAGGGTACATGCCTATGTCAACCTCATTGTCATTCTGGTGCTACATCTGCATTATGAGATCAATATGAGTCAGTAATGAGATTTTTTCTCCATCACTAGAAAACAAAGACCCTGAATTTTTGAGCAGAGAGGATCTTTAGATTTCTGTAAATCCCATCATGTATATTTCTCATTTCTATGTGCCTCAGAAGAGTCAGTAACTCAACTATATTTCATCTTGTTTTTCTGAGACCCCTTTTGTTGCTGCTGTGTATACATTGCACATTTCCCGTGTTCATGTAATAGATCATGGTAAATAAATCAATTCATTGTTCTCTTTTACAAAACAGTGCTCCTGATCTGTGTCTCATTACTGTATTCTCTAAAGGATATCCTTTAGAATTGGAAAACTCACAGACAATATGTAACTTATTTGGATTATTACTGTATCACAAACTGAAGAAACTCAGAGCTGTCTGAGTTTCATTTTCCTGTTCCACAGGGTGTTCAATACATAGCATTTGTACAGGTTTTCATTACTCGAAAGGAAGAAAAGAATAAAATAAAACTAATCATAGGTTATATGGGATAAATGGAAGGGGGACTACAAAGAAAGAAAAAAAAGCCTGCGCATAAAATATATTTAAATGTGTTGATTCTGGTAGATTGTTTTCTATCAACATGGAAATTAATTAGCATTTAAAAGAATTGTATAGAATAATAGTGTAACATTTCAATGATATATTTTTTTGTGAATGACAGATGTTGAGCTTGCTGAAATTACTCAAAGCAGTTTTTTTTTTTTAATTTTATGTTTTCATTGTATCAGTGTCTCAACTTACTGTACAGAAAATGTCAACTGTCTCCCACAAATCCCATTCCACGTAATTTCTTTTAAAAATAAAAACAAATCAAATTATTTATGGTCAATAAACAGCAAAACAAAAACAAAGAAACAAAATATCATAAATGAAATATTTTTTCTTGCAAGACCAGGATAAAAAAAAAGAAAGAAAATGAGAATAGCAAAACATTAAACCAAACATGAAATGTGGATTCAATTATCCATTCACTCATTTAGTAGTAGTATTCATATCTTCTGCCAGCAGAGAGAGCTATTGCTCAAATAATAATAATCTCTTCATTCCAGATTTAGCTATTCAGTAAACACTGTGGGGGATAAAAAATAAAATCATGTCATTTCTTTGCTCAATGAGGATTAAACCTCATCCTAGCAATGTACTAGGATTACTGGGTTCCCTGAAGACCCCAAGATAAAACTACTGCAAGAAATTACTGACATACCAATATAGATTTCAAAATATATTTCTTCTCAAAACATTATTAGTTATATAATAATGCAACCTGAAAAAATAGATTGTTTTCAGGTGACTCAGAGAGACTGTTAATTTGCACGTTACGTAACATGAAAATTTAGGGTCATCGACAGAGCACATGAGGAAATCTGTGTCTTTTGCATCTGTGTCTGTCTCCTTCAACATGCCTGACAGAGTGACTCCACTACACCTCATAGTTTGCCATACTTTAAAATTATTAATAAGACCCATGGAAAACATACATTCACTAAATAGTTCCATATGTTAACTGTACCCAAGCCCATGTTGAAAATCTTTTGGTTTTTGGTTTCTTCTGCAGTTTCAACCTCCAGCCTTATTTTCAACATACCACTGAGAATATAGTAAACCTCCCAAATCCACCTGTCAGCCCATCTATCCTACGAGTGCCACAAAACTGACCCAACCACTTGCAGGTCTCCATTTACATTCCAGTGAATCTGTATCTCTCAAAAACAAAAACAAATAAACAAAAAAAACCAAAAAAAACTCATCATTTGAATTAGCATAACTGCCAGGAGCTCACCTTAAAAGTGCAAATTCATTAATTTGAACTCTTTTGACTGAAAAACACTACTGAACACAGTCTTGGTGCTTATAGATAGGTTTCAAGCCACTTTATTAGTTACAGTATCTCTCATTGTAAACAGAGCAGAGCTTTATCCTGAAATATTTGTTTATTTTATCAAAGTTAGCTTGGTGGTTTGTTCAGATTAATTAAGCTGATAATTCTCAAGCTATGACTTAAAATGTTTTACTAAATAATTGTTTTTCTAACTATTTTTCCTGTCTTCTTGATATTTGATGTTTTCTTGGATTTCTACTACCATTTTAAAGATGTTAAGCTTTCCAGCGTGAGTTTATTAAGACATTTGCTTACCTGGAAATTATCTTTAATTTCAATTTCAACATTAATATGTCCTTCACTCCTGGCTGAAATAACGTTTTCAGGCGTACCTTCTTCTTTGCTCTGCTGACCTTCATTACATATAATCTCTTTTCAGGATATATAAACATTCTGTGCATCTGTTTTCCTCTGGACCTCCAGGATGGCAGCAGTTTATGATTGCTGGGATGTTTAGTTCAAACTGTGCCACCTCAGTAAACTGTATTGTAATAAAATCATTTCCTTAATATGATTACTGGTAAAGAGCAATACTATTCCTATTAAAATGCACTTTACTCATACTCAACATTAGATCCCAAAGGCACACACTAATGGAAATGTAATGCTGAAATAAAATACTCTCAGTTGACTTTCTTTGCTTTGGCTTAATCAGTATAATCAGCCTTCACTGTGCAAATGTATTGTTAAAAGGTTTGAGCTGCAGTATATAATTCTGTTGGCAGGCTCCCGACTTTTAGTCCCAATATCTCAGACATCCATGAAGCACTGATGTGGTCCATCATCCACCTGTTAGACCTACTAGGATCAGTATAATAATGTCTCCCATAAATGTAGGATTTATTGCCAGAAGCTGCTTCTGTCAAGTGGCTTTGATGTAGTCAGTGGAATAAATCATGTCTCTATCTAAGAATTTTAAAGTTAAAACAAGGTACTAAAAACAATCAATGCAGTGCTGTATTAAAAATACATATGTGAGAATATGACAGATTTGGATTACTCATGTACTTGTATTTTTACTACTATATATTTAATTGGTGATCTATTTGGCAATATACTATATACGTTTACAAATTAATTTTCAATTTACTCTTGAGATGTTATCAATCATAAAGCAACTCTAGTGAATTTATTGTAACTACAATAGTCTCCAGAACAGCTAGTAATTGGACCAGAAGGTGAAACTGTTTGAACGTAAATTTTCAAGGCATAAGAGAAAAAACAGGAAAAAATGAAATGTGAGTATCTACCTATCTACAAAAGGCAAAATCCATTTGATGAAGAAGATAATGTGACATGATTGAAAACTTGAGAAATGGACCTTGATGAGACTGTTTGATGTGGAGATCTAGAGACTTTAGTCTTGCTCCAAAAAATGCAGGATCCTACATTTCTCATAATGCAGCCAATTACATTACTTTTCCTTACACCATCCTTTTCTGGTGACCTTGTCTTACAAACATCATCTGGGTTTGTGATACAGCCTCCCTCATACAAATTAGGTAGCCCAAACACAGATAACCCTGACAATAGCATTAGGTTCATTATCTCAGACTTGACAAAGCTCCTCCAGAGCCACAGAAGACATTAAACTGTTTTCACAGTGAGGATTAGCTATCCCTATAACAAGTAAACAAATCTTTACATGTAGCATCAGCAGAGTGCCCCTAATCTTTATTTCTGTCAACACATCATCCTTAATGTTCAAAGCAGTAATTCATTAGGTGATAAGATATTTTAATTAACCTCAACTGATGTGTTTTCCTTTTTTCCCTCTCTTTAAATTGATACTTTTGGGAAACCCCTCCTCACAGAGTGATATTATAAATGACAAGGCATTGTTAGCCTTTAGAGTGGCAGCCTCAGGCTGTCATGCCAGTCATTTATTTTTAGTTGAGGTAATGACTGGTGAAACACAGTTTAATATAGACACAAAGGAGCTTGGGGCAAACAATCCATAATGAAGTTAAGACGTGCTGCTTGCCTCAGGCATTGGTACAGTAGGCTGCATAACATCACATCCTGCCCGCCTTTCATACTGTTGTCAACCATCAAAAGCATTAATTGTCACAACAAGCCATTATTGGGCTGCATCAGAGTCCCAGCTAATTGTTAGGGGTTGTATAACTCATCAAGTCCTGAGTGTTCTGGGTAGAGCAGTAGTTTCTGCTCCACTTCCCTCCAGCCCAGCCTGAAATGTATGAAACTAGATCTACATTCATATTACATAACCTGGCATGCACTCTTTCAGAGTATATTCCCATCACTAAAAACTATATTTACAAGTAAGACAATTACATACCACAGTGTCAGTGAAACTGCAGTAGTCTACTCATGAACGTAATTTGATTGAGTCATTACAGTACAGCTGCATTCATTTCATGCATTGCTTGGAAATACCATAGTATCTAAATAGAAAATGAATCACTTAAAAAGGTCCTATTAGTGCAATATGCAGTTAATGCCAAATTGCCCAGTGTAACTGAATAAACATAATGCATCATGTACTCCGTCAACACAGATTACTGTTGTTTACAGATAAAATTTCCCATTAATATGAGTCAAGCAGCAAAATATCAGTATACTTTTAATTGGAATCAATAGTTTTATCTTTCACATGTGCATGTACAAATGTATATCAGTAACACAATAACATATAATTAGAAGAAAGATTTGCTTCTTTTTCACAAAAAAAGCATTTCTTTTGTTTATAAGGCAACATGGGTGGTTCAACAAATAGTGTTTTTTTCATAAAAGCATAAGATCAAATGTATTTATGTACAATAATAAGTTACCAAATATGACATCACACTTCATTGAATACATTTCATCATGTACAGTAAATGGTGTACAAAATAATGTCAACCAGATTTGGTCTACAAAGTGCAGTGGCATCAATTAGAAACATGTAGACAATAAAAATCTCTCTGTTGGTAAACATGGTCAGTCTCGTTGGTGAGTTTGAACAAATGTTTTGTTGTTGTTGTTTCTATTTCTGTATGAAAATATTTAACAGCTGTCAAGTAATGTGCTAAATGTGATGCTGGACACAGAACCACAGGCTAATGTTAAAAAATATTTACAGCCAAGTCGCTTCGGATGATCAACAATTAATGTAGGCGCTAACATCTGCTCAGTTGGAGCAGCAAAACAGCAAAAGTTGTCTGCTGTAATATAAGCCTACAAAATATATATGAAACACACATTTTATATCAAGGAGTTGTGAAATATGTATATGTTATCTTCCTCACAGCACAAACAATTGATCATTTAAAAAAATATTTATTTTTCAAATAATATAGGTATGTATCCACAACAATATAAAAAATGTAAATAGATGTATAAATAAATATGCGCAAACTAAAATAAAACATGATTGATCACTTAAGAAATAATTTGACAATTTGATATACGCTTATTTTGCTTTCTTGCAAAGAAGACTGATACCACTTTCATATCTGTCAGTTAAATATGGGAGCGGACCCCAGCACTGGTTGGCTTAGCTTAGTACAGTGACTGGAATCTGGTGGAAACAGGTAGCCGAGCTCTGTACAAAGGTAGCTCACTAATTAACATATTAGATCTTGTTTTTGTTTTGTTTTAAAAAATGGGTTTATATGCCCACTTCTGTCAGAGAGAGCTGGATACAGCATCAGAGACTGGGCCCCAGTTCATTCCTATGAAAGTTGCTCAGTAGCCCCTTCCTGCTCTAAAGAAATATTCAGATCAAAAGATACTGCACACATGCTATGGGCCTAATGCACCTATGGAACATCCTCAGAGACTTTCGCCATCCAAGACCACTAACTTCCAGTTTAGCCACCCCAGCTAACTTGAATGAGGATAAAATAGTTCAAACATTCAAGACTTTTGTAATATGAATGGATGGTCATTTCATTACTTCAGACAGTGCTCAGCTAGTTGTTTTCCTGTTTCCAACTTTCATGCTACACTAATCCAACTGCTAGCTGATATGACTGTAGTACAGATTGCCTCATCTGACTCTTGACAAAAAAGCAACTAAGCATATTTCCTCAACATGTCAAACTATCCCTCTAACATTCTTATCATACCAGCTGACAAACCAAAATACTCTTTGTATGGTATTTAGCAGATTTAGAAACACACAAAAGAACATGTGCATCAAAACCTAAGCTTGCAACAAAATTCAAATTTTTCCATTGCTCATTATTCTTTTTAAAACCAATCATCATCTCTCCCCTCATTTATCCTCCAGCAGAGTATGACAGTATTTTGGAGTCACTAGATGAGTGGTTATTATTTTGTGAGCTGGTGCCAGAGGAAGGCAGTATGTTGACCTGGCCAGGGCAAGCGTTCAGGGAAGCAATTGGTGCTCACTTCTCTTGAACCAGCAGCTTAATTGTAACACTGATTACGAGAAAGCCACAAGGATTTCATAAAGCCACAAGACTTTAAGCTGCTTCCACTGTGCCTGCATGGTAAATCCATGCATGGCACTTAGCATGTTATACATTACATAAATGCCTGATAAGATAACATACAATCTGATCTTCAGAGGAGCGCTTTAATTTGGGTATATTCATCCATCAGCCTTGGACTGCTCAACTACTTTGCATGTTAAATTGCTCTTTATGTTCACTCCCTCCTTCTTTGAGGAGAAAAAATAACCCAACAAACAGGCAGGATTTATGATAGTAACAAAAAGCCAAAGCCTTTAAGGGAAGATTAGTTTGTGAACAAGTATTTTAACAATGTTTTTTTAACAGACTGAAAAATCATCATCATTATATAAAAGAACACAGACTTAAAGAAGAATCCAGAGACTCATATTACTTTAGAGACTCATATTACACATTTGAAGGCTTCATTAGAATGGCTTTATGTAAAATACTCAGCTCACATTAACCCGGACATCACAGCGTGCTGTGATTGTGCTTATGTGAGTGCCAATTTTCATGTTCACTTAAATTATTTTATTTCCCTCTCTACAAGAGAGAGCATTATCTTGTTCAAGTGTCATGTCTTTTGTACCATACAGTTTTTGATACTTAATTCAGGTTAACCCACTTCTTCCCCACAGCCTTTTTTCTAGCTGTCAAATGAAGCTGTCAATACCAAAGAGCACTAGCCTAGAAATCTAGACCAATAGCATAATATAGAAAATATTCTTGCCTGGCTATAATTCACAAATTTGTAAATGGCTGTTTGGGCAACATTTTGAATGCATCATGATCAGTGTGTCCAATTAAAATGCAAGTAATCCTTGGTTCACTTTCATTTAGTAATAACGGAGCAGCATGCCTACCAGTGTGTGAGCGGCTGATGTATAATGCTACAAATACTGTAGCATTATCTTACCTCTTTAATTACCACTAAGCTGTAAGATGATAGCGATAAGAACATTTTAAGATCAGACGATAGGACTTTTGTTGACATGTTTTGTTGACTCCAAAAAAAATCCTGCCCCGGGTCCTCATGTACAGAATGTCATGTTCATTAGACACTAATTGTTCTCAACAGGCAACAGAAATTTTCCCCCAGATTCTTCCACTGCACTGTGTCCTTGTTGGTAGAATCTAGGATATCAGTGTCTTCTGTGAATTAAAAAAGATTAAGTCTGATCCCTTAGTGTAGCGAAGATTATGTGCTGGTCCCTCCTCCACCCCCCGTCACACAGCTGTGGTCTGTTTGATGCTGTGGAAGCTGACCCTGGTTGGAGACGTTGGAATAGACATGGCTCGAGCTACTCGCACTCGGAGGGCATGGTTGTCCTGCCAGCGGTGCCACCGTTTCCTCACCGCAGAACGTACCTGAAATGTTGAAGATAAATTATTTCTAACAGTTAATGGGATAACTCAAACACACTGTAACACCGAGTTAGACCCCCCCTCGAGATATGAATTCTGCCGACCGCTTGCTTATCTAATTCCTCCAGCTTCAGCACACAATAGCAATATACAGAGGTGTATTTCCCCATGTGCAAACCGCAACCAAAAAGCCACAAGCCACAAATAATGCTCAGAAAGAGAAAAAGACAAAATGCTCAAGTCAAACTCGGTGTTACAGTGTGTTTGACATGGCTTAAACTTAAGATGGAATATCCCTTAAATATAT
>JANJYP010088515.1:0-11168 GCA_024605115.1 Rastrelliger brachysoma | reverse complement strand
AAGCAAATGTCCCGCTCATCAAAAGAATCATGGCTTTTTTTAACCTTGTGAGTTATTTTTGAAAACTAGAGTAGAGTAGATATTTCAGTCTGTTATGTTTGTGATTCTGCTTCCCCCTTTTAAGGGAGAGAATAAAGGTGTGGTCTCAAGGGGTGATACATTTTCTGCAGAAAAAGACAGAACTACATAACAGGCAGAAAGAAACATAATAAATATTGTGAACTGAAGTATAGTTTGAAAGACAGTAAAAGGGAAAGAAATAAAACCATAAACAAAGCATGAACACCTGCATCAGGACTCTACTACACATAGAAAATGTCTTTTGATGTGTAGATATGGCTAAAACATAAATCTAGGTGTTATTGTACTCAAGGAGCTTTAGAATCAAGTTCATTCAGTATGCCTTTCCTGTTAGACAGCAAGAAGTTTGTTTTCAATCATCCTTTAATATTATTGATGCATCTTTTATCTGTAGTGGAGGAAATGGGACATTGGACTTATGACAAAGGGCAGACAATGGGAAGATGGAGCAGAGTAATTCTATTCTTTAAAATGATTGCAATAAACTTGACTTATCAGGGCTCCTGCAAAACAACAATGGGAAGCATGCTTTGCTTTCAAGGCTGAGAAGAGGCTGTTGTTGAATTCAAATCATGTATAATATACGCAAGAGCACAAAGGGATTAAATGTGTTTGTGTTTCTCACTCCTGTCCACATACAGCACCAGAGGCTGGAATCCTGTCTTTCTTCGATTTCATTGTCTCTCCAAAACAGGCTAACATCCATTAGTGCTGGCAGGCAGGGGATTGAGATGAATGTGTTCCAATTTTAAGCACCCCTCTGAGTGCCCTGCAGTGTCTCACAGTATACAGGAGGACTGTGAAGTGAGAGCCGGAGCTGTCCCAAGGTAGCACAGACTGTTTCAGAGTGGCCTTGCGATCTCTACCTGTGGTTGGAATACCAAACACAAATCAATGAATGTGCTTGTGAGATTTCATATAAATAAGTTGTACAAGCAATTTGTTCTTTTTCCTGTCTTTTCTCTATCATGCACAAACACTAACAGTCCTGCATGAAATCTAAGTGTAAGTTTTTGCAGCAAAATGTAAACTACTGAAAGTATTTCATGTAAGAGTGGAATCAAATTCAACTGGACTTGTATTTGTCTTGAAGACGTTTCGCCTCTTATCCAAGTGGCTTCATCAGTTCCTTAATGCTTCGGTCTGTCTAGTCCCCACTAGTCTGACACACAGTGGAGTATGACCCAGGTTTCTGAAAGTAATTACTCTTCCCTCTGACTGACAAATTTATTGATAAGCTATCATGTGCTGTACATAAATAACATGACACTGACAAAATAATTGGTATCTGTAATTGTTTATTCCATTTTTAATAAAATTCTGATGTAACTTTTGATTTTTTATAAAATAGAATATTTTAAACAATAAAGCAAATGAAAATAACAAAAGACAAAATGATGGGACCTGTATCCTAATATTTGTTAAACAACTTTTAGAGGCAATCAATGCAACCAAGCAAATTCTGCAGCCTTTAATCTCTTAATCCCTAGTAATCTGATTTTTGTTACTCCCTTATTTAGGAGCTTGTTTGATATGTAGAAATAGTGATTCTAGCTTATTAGGTTCTTCTGAACAAAACAATATGTAATGTGACTGCATGTTTCCACTCTTTCCCTATCTTCAATAGAATTCAGAACAGAGTAGAAGGCCCCATCAGAATAGTCCAGTATTTCTTTCTCAGCTATTCTTGAGTACTTGAAATGTGAAATGTTGTGTTTTGGGTCAAAGCTGCCCCTCTGTGTTTCACAGTAGACATGATATTCTTTTCTTTAAAAGCTTCATTTTGTCATCTGAATATACAGCTGAAGTGACTCCCAGAAGCACTATGACTTGTGACTTGCATTTTAGTAAAGTCTATATTTTAATCTTTTTCTTTCAAAAATGGAGTTCTCCAGGGTCTTCCTCCATGGAGCCCACTGTTGCTTAAAAAGTGATAGATAACGTGAGTAGACACAAAGTAACACCTTGACCTTGAAGTTTAGAGTGAATATATTTTTAAGTTTTCATAAATCTGAGAGGTTACAAGATGAAACATTATGTTACACAAATATGTTTTCAGTTTTTGGATTATTCCTCTAATCACTGATTAGTTTTTAAAGATAGAAACTTCTGGTTTAATCTTTATGAATGTCTTATATTCTAAAAGTTTATAAGCTTAAAGCTTATGTCTAATTTTCACCTGCTAAGTAACTAAAGCATTCACATAAATGCACTAAAGTAGAAAGTACAGCATTTCTCCTTGAAATGTAGTGTGTAGAAGTACCAAATGCATATAAATCAATAAATCAAGTTAAGTACTTGGTTATTGACTGTTACCATGACAGTCCTAAAGTTCAGTCTCTAGAAATGATCACTTCAAATGTGAACACTAATGTACATGTAAACACATTCACTGAGAGCCTCTGTCTTTCTGAGAGGATCTATTTATTCAGACTGCACTTGAGTCACAGTCACACTGTATATAGAATCCTTTCTACATGAAAGCGACTGAATGGAATAATGAGTGGATACAATAAAACTTGTTTCCCTTCCCCATATTTAACATCTACTTTGTGGCTTTTGTGGTCTCTTCTAGAGTATGTTTTAAGCCTCTGGAAGCTGTAGCCAATCACTATGCTCATTTAACCCTGTGCCCACCTCTTCGCATTGGTGGCCACAACTTAGTGAGTGGGTTTTGAATAACCATGATATATGAATTGCCATTAGGATAATGATAATAAAATGGCCGTCTGATTAAACGAGCATCCAGTCATGTTAATTGTTCTTATGATGAAAGGTCAGGCTCAGTCTGAGCTCAGGCGCCACCAGCAATGGCATTTAATGAGACTTTTTCAATTAGATTATCCATGAGGAAACAGAGACAGGGACAGCGTTTTCTACTCATAAGGAAGTATGTTGCCCTATCAAGTGTGATGGCAGATGGATTATTCTCAGTTTTTTTTAAAAAAAAACACCATTACAAACAGTTGAACCACTATGTAAATAACAATTTCAAGAATATGAAGTTCAGCTATTGTATCAGCACAAGACGTAACATAGACCTGTAAATATGCAGTAATGCTCCCTTCTTACTAAATGCTGGATTTGGCCTTCCCCTACCAATGTGCTGAGATGGCCCCCTCCTTTGAGGATTAGAAACGATCAAAGTCATGTTCATTCCACGCTTATATTTCCTCCCTCCAAACAGCAGGCGGGAAACCCCCATGGCCCACACACACCTCTGCATCAGCCAGCAGGGTAAGATTCAGGCATGCTTGAGAGGGCATCGGTGACACGCAATCAAGTGCTTAAACACTTTCTTCTACTGCTCATAACTTCTCATAGCATTCCAGTGTTCGGTGGCCATGCCCTTTGTTCATCAAGGGACACATTTATAGGTGAAATGTGTTTTGTTTGTTTTGGATTTGAATGGCTCCCTACATGTCGCTCTGAGGCAGTCAGAGACATGTTTAGACTCCAAACCATGTTATCTTCACACTTCAAAAGATGTCCTATATTTCAACTATGTTCCACTTTTCCCATGCTATTGTTTAGATGTCTCTGATGACACCCTCTTTTTCAGTCATTGCTGGCTAGGTGTGTGTGTGCAGACTGACACCAGCCCTTGTCACTGTGTGTCACAGCTCCATAGCCCCTCAGTGGTGACTCTAATGAGTTAGCCAAAGGCAAGGCAACAGAACAAAGCTATTTATTTGTTTGTGTGCAGGCTTTGAGAGTGAATGTGTGCGTACATATTTCTGTTTGTGTACATACTAATGAATGAATCAAACGTTCAACAAGAAAAGGGTTGATATTTGAATATAAACATTTCCCATGGTGCTTTGGGGCTGAGGCCCAGCAGCAGTGGGTATTGAGCTGGTAATTCTTCATCCAATGATCAAAGCCCCAGTTCTCAGCAAGGCTTCTCTACCACCCTCTCTTCATTCCCCTTATTTTCCCTTCCCACCCCCTCTCTTTACTGCTCCAATAAGGGGCCAGAGCAGCCAGGCGTGAGTTATAATGCAGTACTTGGGTCTTGCAGTTCTTACTGGTCCTGTCCAATTGGTAAACCTTCACTGTGCTGACTCTTACCCCTTCAAAACCAACTTCCTTCCCTCGTTGTCAATCTGCATGCTTCAGCTAGACTCAGACTTAAACATTCTCTCTCAGTCATGGCCTTTTCCCCAAACCTTTAGACAGCTACTGCACTGCAACCATAGACTGTCGACTGCAACACTGCTGCTACCTCTATCCATGCTCCCCTGCGTTTGGTCTCTCTCTAACCCAACCATAATCAAGTCTATCATGCCCCTGACGAAACCTCTCATAGTGGGCAGAACTTTTAGTTTGGTTAAGATATTTCATGCTCCCTTTCCTCTTAACCCCATTCTCACATACCCATCTATATTTATGCACTTACTGAATCTTAACTATGGACCAATTCTTTCTCCCCTGTTTGCTCCAACTTGCCGTCCGCAGCTCTTTCTATTCTAATTCACACTTCAATTGATCAAATATGTCACTCACTTGCTGGTTGCATACATATTCGTTCTTTTTCAGCATCTCAGAGACATGCTCTGCTGTTATATTTTCAAGGTTACTCTCAATGTTAATGTTCCACAAATCTGGGTCCTTTTCTAACACAGATATAACCTGGAGCAGTCTGATGAAAAATGTAGAATAGAGCCAGGACATAGCAGGGAGGCAGGGAATGAGTGGCCCAGTTTGGCCCATAAAAAAAACACCTGCGATAGTTGGTGGTCCACTAAATGAACGCAGCCTGTGGGTGTGAGCAGTGGGTCAAGCCAGAATGATTGCTTTAAAACAGGCCAAGCCTGCTGGGAGCACTTGTGCCGTTTTTTCATCCTGGCATCAGTCATCACATGACCTTCTGGCCTTGATGCTCTAGTCTGTCTTTCTGTGTCTCTGTGCACACATGAGCAACTGTGGGTGCATAACCAAAGTTACTGACTTTAAAGTGAACAACCTTTTTGACACACATGGCTACAAATGAGATATGAAATATGAAATTGGGAGGGGGGAGATGAGGAACAATGAAGCAAGACACAAACTGTAAAAAGTATGTCAGCTTACCAATGCATTCACCAGTGTGCTGCTGAGATGTTCATTTTTCATTGTCTTTCTAAATGATACAAATCAGACAAGTAAAATTTCCTGATCTTCTGAAAATTTTACTTGCAGTACATTGATGATATTGTTCCATTACAAACCATATTCTGCCACTTCTACACTTATGGTTTGGTTAAGTTTAGCCAACTCAAACTACTCTGTTGATTTTAAAGATCGCGATCATGATTAAAACAAACGAAAAATCTTACTTTTTCCAGCATTTTATTTTGTGACTCATCCTAGATGTTTTAATATTTTGTTTTATGACTAAATATCTGACAAACTAATAATTCCAGCAGCATTACTCTACTGAATTTAGCCCCAAGCACCATAGTGTCAAAACAAACCCTCACAGAGGACAATCTCATTTTGACATACCGCCCGTGGTGTATCTGCTCTCTCTAATCAATCATCATTTAAACTCAGTTGACAGTAATTTCATAATTTAGAGTGACATCTAAGATCATATGGGGAGGCATTTTATATTTTTCCCAAACAGAAGCATTAAATCTAAGGGATGAAACCTTGGTCATTGCTCACAGTTAGCTGATGTTTACTAATTATGTATAAGTAAGAGAAGATAAGTCATTCTTCAGCCGGATTTGACCTTGTTTAAGGCTATTATTTAGAAATGCCACTGCCTGTTGTTTGGAGACCAGATTTGATAGGCTAATAGACAATTGAGGCCTTGATAGCCAGTTTGCCACAGAGAATAACTCCAGCCTCTTCCAGCTGCATGTTTGATTTTAGATATTCATCTCAATAGCAACTGCTAGTTGATCTCCAGTTAAATTACTGTGTAGTCCTGTGTTCCTGTGTTTGTTTTACTGTTAAAGATTGTTCAGTGTAAATTGTTCACTCAGTGGATTGCAACAGACACTTGCCATTAACAGACCCAGCAGACCCAACCAAGGGACTGATCTTATTATTCCATTACAAAAATGTGAAGCTAATTCTCATGTTGTTATATTTATTATTAATCTTGTATTTTGCAATCAGCTATGTGCAACTTTGTACATCATTTTATCTAGAGTAATTAAGAAAGTAGTTGTTGATGCCTCAGGCTTTTCCCACTCAAACTGTTATTAGCCCCTGAAATCCCAAATCAATATCTGTTCCTCATTTGATACTCAGCCTGGGCCTTATAGATTGACAGCACATACACACACACACACACACACACACACACAGAGAGAGAGAGAGAGAGAGAGAGAGAGAGAGAGAGAGAGAGAGAGAGAGAGCGAGAGAGAGAGAGAGAGAAAGAGAGAGACAGGCAGAGAGAAGTGTGTTTTCATCACTTCACAGGACATTATTGACTTACATTTATTTCCTGGAGATTTATCCTACCATTAACTATAACCACCACATGCCTAACTCTTGTCTTAACCTTTACATAACCTTAAACTTAACTTTAAATAAAGTTTTCACCCTAGAATTAATGATTTACATTATTGAGTTATTTCTTCCCATAAGTCACAAACTTTATCTGTGTAAACAGATTTATGCAACACACACACACAGCTGTCCTTTCCATCTCTTTCTGAGCCTATCTGAAGTCCCTACAGTGACACCAGGTAAGACATCAGCTTTGCTAATGTCAAAGGAGCAAGCCATTGAATGCATAGTTGAATTATTATCTGATTAATGCATGAGTGTGAGCAAATTTGTGCAATCATGTATAACCATGCGTGTCTGTGAATGTCTTTTACGCAGTCGCTAACATAAGCCAGCAAATGAGTGTGCAGCGTTGTTTTTGGAGAGGTGTGTTTAGCTCTGAATATTTGCCACTAAAGTCAATTTCGTAACGAGCCAGCAGAAACACTTACTGAAATCATTAGCGCGCCTTCCCATGATGTGTCCTCCCTCCTTTTTTTCTCTTTTACTTTCTGACTCTCACATAAACAAAGTGTCCTTCTCATCTGAGTGCTGGTTATTAAATGTAAGATGAATGTCAGGAGACTCGCACTAGAGAGAGAAACTGCCATTGCCAGTCCTTTAGGGGCCTTGACATTTCACAGTTACCTTGATGGCAGCATGGCATGACAAGGACATGTCATCCTGGAGCTCTCAAGAGTTGTATCATTTCACACTGTCATTAGATAAAGTGATATATTAGCAAAGCTCTCAGTGACAGTGGCATCAGATACTCTTGCTGGAAATGTTACAGCATTTATTTTTAGTAATACCCAAGAGCTTGTATGTAATTATCTAAAACATCATACAGCAAGGCCTTTAGTATTTAGGAAGGTTTTATTCAACTATATTCTCTCGCTTTCCTCGTCCACCTCCTGTTACTCTTCTTGCCTCTGGGTTCTTTACTCATTCTCCTTCCCTGCTGTTCTCTAAGTGCTGTTTTCTCACTCTGCATTCACTCACACACACAGATACTTGCACACACATTCTGTCCATTTGTGATGCTCCTGTTATACATTCCCTTGCTTCTTGCTACATCTCTGTCTAAATCTGCCTCTCTCTCTCTCTCTACCACCTCACACCCACAGGCAAAGTCATCCTAGGTCACTACACTCCACCCATTTTACCAATTAGATCGTCTCACTACCTCATTTCCCAAATTTGGCCCCTAATTGGGTTTCTCCTGCGATTAAGTCAATAACAACCTTCATATTAGAGTTTAATGTCTCCTAATGAGTCCATTTGTTGGCCAGCAGCTAATTAGGTCTGAGCTGTTTATAGATAGCCTAAACTAATTGATGGGCATTACTGAAAGACTGTGTGTCAATCAGTAATGTAGCTGAGTCCATTTCTGCTTTTAGCCTGAAGCCCTCGTGGGCAGACGCCCCTAAAACAGATTATAGTATTGCGGTTCATGGATCAGGCTGTAATTTGTTAGACAGTACAGCATTAACATTAATGATAACTCCAGGGGAGCAGAATAAAATCCATTTAACAGTGACTGACAAATGTGCTCCCTTCTAAAGATGCATTTGGTTTTATTAGTGTTGATTGTACTCAGGGTTTGTGCCGAAGTGACTTGTGTCTGCTTTTGTTAACTGTGGCAATCACTGAAGTATTAATATCTGCCAACTGTAGACTTTTCAAGAATGCTTTCACAGTGTACTTACACAATCACTGAGCATCAGTGCTCATCATAACAGAATGAAATACATAAGGGCCTACAGGCAACAATGGGGGATTCAAGGACAACAGGCCCCTGCAAAAGCTATCAAACAGGAATCTTTGACAAAGTTTAAACAGATCCAAGCAACATGCCAAGACCCTCCCCTGGAGTTTACGTCTGCACAAGGCTTTGGCTTGATAAGGAACAGTGTAGATGAATATAAAGTGAGCCGGAGGAGTCTGATATTGGGATTCATCCCAATCGTATGCCTCCAGGTTAGCATGCTATCAAAAGGAGGGGTTTGTTTGAAGCGAGGTTGTCTGTTGCACACAGCTGCAGTTCTATGATAAAGAAGAGAGGATTTGTAGGTGAAGCCTCCAGTCCTTCCATCCCTCTATGTTCTCTCTCTCCAATTCATTTTAACTTAAATTGGCATGAAAACACCTTGCATCTCAATATGAATATATGAATGTACCTGTTGTGTGTACCTGTGCCTGGACAGTGACTGTTACATATTGGATTTCTCACAATATGGCAGTTGCTGTAGAGCTAAGTTTTGTATATTTGTGTTTGTATGTCTTTCAAATCAAGGGTTGAAGGACAAAGGATGTTGAATTCTATACAGATTGTAAAGCCCACTGGGACCGTCTGATTTGTGATATTGGGCTGTAGCCTACAAATACTATTGACTTGATTTGACTTGTATGAAAACATCAGAAATACAATGGGAAGAAAGGAATTTCTTTGTGTGTGTCTTTCTCTTGCCTTCTCTGCCAGCACACACGTACGTACACACACGTACGAACACACACACACACACACACACACACACACACACACACACACACACACACACACACACACACACACACAATCTTTCATGCTTTGATTTCCTACAAGTATTTGCCTCTTTTAACTTTCATCAAGGCAAACCATCTGTTAAAAGATTGCTCCAAATAGTTTCCCCCATCTGTTGCCAGTTTCCAGTGGTGGAAGAAGTATTTAGGTCCTTTCCTCCAGAAAAGGATCAATACATCAATGTATAAAGACCTCATTACAAATAAAATTCCTGCATGAAAAGTTCAAACATGCATAAGCATTAGCAGAAAAATGTACTTAAAGTGTTAAAATTCTAATATTCATTTTGTCCTTGTAACTGATATATTATTGTATAGGTATAATTTGTCTATTAATACTGAATACTGACGCATCAGCAGCATGTTACTGTTGCAGCTACTGGAGGTAGAACTGTTCTGAACTATTTTATATACAGTTTAGGCCAGTTTTCCCCAACCATTAACGATATGCTATCAATATATACCTCTCTACAATACTATTTAGTATGCAAGAAAAAGATTTAGCATGTCATAATATACTGTATAGTATGTCAAGAACAACACACCAAAAGTATCACAATATGTTGCTACATCCATTTTGCAGTATGCGAGTCAGCATGCTTTTCTGGTGACTGGGTACTGGGAGAGCATAGACCGGTGACAACACATTGACTGAGCACTGACAAAGGCAGTGTAATGACAGAAGCCATGAAAACCTATTAAGTACTGTGTCCCTATTGTACTGCATGCAACAGTACGCGCTTAGCAAGGGCAGCTGTAGCATGTACTAAAAATAAAAAGTTGAAGTATGCGATTTGGGTAGCAGCCCATAGATAAGAGCGGGGAGCCAGGGAGGAGCTTCCCTGGGTTCAACTACAACACCTCATGCAAAGTTAGTGACTTGCCAATCACAAGGTAGCCATGCCAAAGCATTCTTATTGTCTCTTTTATCCTAAGTGGAGTAATAATTTACAAAATTAACATCATTTCAATATTAAAGAAGACTTGAAACTAGTTATCGAAATCACAAACTCATTAAAAGAGAAGTAAAGTGTTTACTGAGGTAATAAATTGTAAATTTTCCCATAAACTTGTGTTTGAACTGCCTTCTTTTTGGTGTCTCCTACTGCTGGACATTAGAGAGAATACAGAACACTTTCACAATGGCTTAACTTTTCAGACCTGAAAGCAACACGCTTATTCTCAATTTAGAGTTTGGCTGCTCACAACTCAGATGTGAAATTGTTTTATCCATCCAATCTCCATTGATAAAGTAACTAAAGCTGTCACATAAATGTAGTGAAGTATAAAGTGCAACAATTCCCTTTGATAAAATAGCATAAAGTGGAAATTATACTATTATACTATACTGTACTACTATACTGATAAATAAGTGCCTCAAAATTATACTTCAGTACTACGTCTAAATGAAGCAGGTTATTTTCCATCACTGCTTTAGTTTTCACAAGAGGAAACTTAATGACTCCTCAAGTTTTGTCAACAGCTTTACGTTTTGTTTCTCTTCTTTCTATTACCTCTGATAATTGAGTGTGTGTTAACAAACTTTTATGTGAGAAACCGAGTTAACGGTGAACCCAATTAACATAACCCTCAGATGTTGCTAATTGGGACCGTTAGCGGATCCGCTATTCCAGAGCTGACCGATCTTTGCTCTCCGGTTCTCTGCCTTCGACTCCGCCTCTCTGAGCAGTAACATACGAGCCAGCGACTCCCCAGCCTGCCCGCTGCCTGCCTGTCGCCAGCAAGAAGCCCAAACCGGACTCCATTCTTCTGAACCAACATACGCCACATGTACTCTTAATTTTGCCGGAAGGAAAAAAAAAAGTTACGCTCGAAAAAAAATCCAACAGGCTGTAGTGGCTCCACTTGGCTGCACCGGAGAAGTTTTTTCTCCTTCTTTTACCCCCAGTTTTTGGCCCCGCGGCGGGGCAGGACAGACGGGACAGGCCTGGGGGGCAAAGCAGAGCGTAGGATGTGGATCTGGTACCTTTTGCTTGGTTCGGGGTCAAGCTCAAGAACTGTTGGTAAGCTTTTTTTTTTTT
>JANJYP010088456.1:0-13693 GCA_024605115.1 Rastrelliger brachysoma | reverse complement strand
TGTGGCTGCCTCAAAGTTATCAATTGTTTTTAAAATAAATAGTAAAAGCTCAAATAAATGGCCTGACAATTTTTGTGTGGTGCTGCATATACACATCATATTCATACAAATGTTGTGGCAAAGACATACACGAAAGGAAGATTAACTCACATTCTGCAGAGTAACATATGAAGACCAACATAATAGGCCTGGAATTTTTTTCAGAGCCAAAAGTACTCGCCACTGAATTACACAATAAACTTCTGATAAACTTCTATAACTTCTTAACAGCTGATACTACCAGCTATATATGACTATGGTACCAGTTTTTACCTTTTGGAGCTCCAGAATCTGAAATGTAGAGACACTTTTCATCTCTTCTGTGATTGGTGGAGCAAGCAGTCCATCTGCTTTGGAGGTGGCATCAGACAGTGTCACATTAGCCTCTGATTCCTGTTCCTGCTCTGTCAACTCCTCAGGCTGCTCACTATTGACAGGCGTCGCACTCCGTCCACTTTCCTCCATCTCATCCATCGACTGCTCCCTCATAGTTTCAATGATTCCTTCTTCCTCCTCTTCCTCTTCTTCCTCCCCCTCTCCTTCCTTCTCCACCACTCTGTCTTCCTGCTTCTGACATACAGCTGACGACACAACTGTTAAAGGTGCAGGGCCTGAAGTGACGGACGCTAGTGTCCGACTGCCGGGGATCTCATCATCTGAGTTAACCTCACTGACACTGCGGCTGTCTAGCGACTGCACACTGAATGAATCGATGCGCTCAAATGCATCCGAGGAGGAGCCGCAGCTCTCCGTGAGTTTTGGGTAGTCCTCCAGACGAGGGAAGTCTCCACAGGTGGAGGCAGTGAGAAGCTGGAATGATCCCTGCATTAGATGAAGGCCAGCCTTTCCTTCACTTGTTTCTTGTCTAGAGCTTGCTGAGCTCTCACTCAACACGCTCTCATGGTCCAAAACTTCAATGTCACTGGTAGTAGATGTTCCTGAGGAGAATGCGCTAACTGGAGGGGAGGGGGTATCATTTTGACGATCTTCCACCTTTGAGTCTTTGTGCTCTAGGAGTACTTCCTTAGAGGATCGAGGGGGTGATGGATCAGAAGGGGTAGAGCTTTTAGCTTCAGAGGTGACAGCAGAAGGTTCAGAGGACTCTGTAGCATTCTGATCAGCCTGCTGTTCTGAATCAGTCTGTGGCTCCTCTGTTTTTGATTCCACAGAATCTACAGAGTCAGCATCTGTTTTCACTCTACTCGTATTGGTCGTTTTGCTGTCAGGGTTACAAGGAATATCACTGCAAGCAGAAACAGGAGAAACCGGCTGCAAGAGAATAGTGTCTGGATAAGGAGCTTCAGGTGAGGACTTGGGCTCCACGGGCTGGCCGTCTGCAACCGTCTGATGCTCATGACTCTTATCAGAAGATCCTGACTTTTGAGTCTCCACATCTTTTTGAACCACAGCCTCTTTGCTCTTCTTTTCCTTCTCTTGAGGCCGCCTTTGGGACTTAGCAGGGGGTACAGAGACTACCTGGGCTTTGGTGACACTCGGTGCATCTCCAGGTGACAGAAAGGCACTGAAAAAGTTTTCGGATTCATCCACAACTGTTCGTGTAACCGGAGTAGTGATAGCCTCAGAGGAAGGAGGGGGTGTGATGGTCTTTTCTTCAGGTGGTGCTTCCCATTGCGTCATTCCCCAACCTCCACTTAATGATAGCTTTCCAGGTATTGTGACATCTGGTAGAAAAAAAAGACAGAGAACCTCTTTGATCTTAGAAGCAAGGTTGTGACAGATTTGCATATACTACATTAGTTGTCACAACCCTATGTTAATTACTTACCGTCGTAGGGCATTACAGTTGTGTCTCCCCATTGGTCCTCTTCTTTGATGTCCAGAACCCGGTCGATTGATTTCTGAGCTGTTGTCAAAGCTTGTTTAGCGAAGCTGGACAGGTGAGATGCGTTAAACCAACTCATTTTGTCTATGCTAGCTAGCTAATGTTACCATCAAGTTCAGAAACTGTTCAGAGGATCTAGCTGATAGACAGAACGAGGTCACCACACGAAACACACCCACTTTAAATGTTTCGACATCTTTCAGTATCGTTGATAACTTGTTATGATCAGTATTTCCTTATTTTTAAATCAGTGCTGCCCAGAAACGCTTCCTTGACAGCTAGCTACCACCTAGCTAGTTAGCATAAGGTGAGTGTACATGAATCCCAAATCCAGTTACAGCTCGTAAACTGGTCAGTTGGAACCCAAAAAATCGCATAATTTCCGCACGTCAATCGAGTAGAAATGCAGACATCTCTGGTAACGATTCCTGTGCTAAACCGCAACTATCAAAGCAAACACATTCCCATAGGTAAGTCGTGTTTTCGTCGGCTTCTCTGCTCGGTCGTCATCGTTTGTTTTGGTCGCTCTCAACTTGTAGCACAGCTAGCAGCATCAGCCTGCTAGCACTTCCTTTCCACGTCGCACCATGACGTCATGATTCCGTCTGACCGACTGGGTCTGAAATGCTCAACCTGTCTGTTCAAATACATCACTCCAAATCCACACAGCTCCATTCAAAATGTTCATTATTAACCCCTCTACTTACAGTGAGCACACATTATTAATTTATTTTGTTTTTAGTGTTTTTTAGACATTAAAAATAACTTTTGAAATAAACAACAGACAGATATTACAAGATACATGAATTTCCCCAAATATCTATGAATCTAGACCTTATATAGTGCAGCCTTTAAATACATTCAGTGAATACAAATACACTTAAAAGTAAACAGAGACAGTACTTTGTAAGAAAAAAGCTTTTTATTCCAGTTCTCATCATTTTCTGAGTATCTTATTGACCAGTTCAGTGGTTACTGCAACTAAAAACAACTCGGAATAAATAAATATTCAATATATTCAAAACTATAACAAGTACAGAGTAATATTTTTCAAAGTAAGCATTGCTTGGCTCTTTACATAGAGCACACTTCAGGTTTTCAGGTTGTAGTGCAGATAACACATTAATGCAAAATCCTTAACAATTGCTAACAATGCATCACCAAAACATGAAAACATGTGAACCATGATTTGGCTTTTCAGTGCAAAACATAAATACAATGAAATTAGCTACAATCATGGATACTGTGACTGAATACGCTGTAAACTGTTCTAGTTTTTAGGCCATTTTAAATATTGTGAATCAAGTCATGACTGGCCAAGAAACAAGAATGACATCAACCATTTGTGGGAGTGCTTGAGTTTGTCCTATGAGGTAAAGCTGAGTCTGAACAACATGGTCTGGGGTGTGGTGACATCAGCTACCGCCAGCTCTTGTCCATCAGTCAGTCCCAGCTCTGGAAAAAACACATAACATAACTGAGTCAGCATATTCACAACGTCATCATCTGACTGATTCAAAATGTATGCAGTGCCATTTCTTGGGTTAATATTCAGAAAAGAAAGTCACCTGTGAGAGTTTTGTACAGATTTGGCCGTGTCCTCTGTTCAATTGAAGCAACAGACTATAAAACAAAATATATTATTATATAATTGCATACATTTATCAAAACATGTCATATTACCACGAGACTGTGATGAAAACACAAAAACCTATGGTTATTAACTACCTGTAAATATAAGGTTTTGTTCTTTCCTTCCACTGTTGCCGTAATAGCAGGTGATTTCATTTTTCTGAAAAAATAAATTACAAATGGAAATTGAAGACAATGCATTGCATACAACAACAAAGGAAAAGTGTGATAATAGAGCAAGACTATAGCGGATTATATACAGTATAGTATAAGGTAATAAATCATAATGGAGGAAGGGAAACTTACAATGAGGCACTTTCAGTCAGGTAGTCTAATATCTCCTGGAGTTTGGAGGATGGAGAAAAGTGCATGTCCAGAGGTACTTGGCTGCATGCTGAACAGTTTTCCTATATCAGGAGTGAACACAAATACATTTTGTACAAAAGGTAACCTGATCACAGTAGTAAAACATGAAATGTCAAATCAGGGACGAACCTTTCGTTCTGCCTCAAAAGTGTAGGTGTACAGGCCGTCAACGTCATTGAAGACCATGTAGTTATTCAGAGGTATATAGGCACTGCCAATGAAAAAGGTAACATCATGACAATTAGTAAAAATGCATGTACAGTATGTGTAATTTGTAATTTGTAATTTGTAATTTTTTTAAAGATTTTTTTTGNATTCGAACCGGGGTCTGACCACTGCCCCACTGAGTGAGCCACAGTGTGTGTAAATATTAACTCTGCGCATACTGCTGCCAAGCAGAGCCTGCAACNAGCCAGAGTGTGTGTAAATATTAACTCTGCGCATACTGCTGCCAAGCAGAGCCTGCAAGCTTACCTTGATGCTATTTTGAAAACCTCTGTTGCGCAAGCAGCTGGTAATTTAAAACAGAAAAAAAACAGTTATTTCCTGGATCTGTTTACAGAAAGGTGCTTGGAGATTATTAACTCTTTTATGGCAGGGTATAAACTCTTAGTTACCTACCAGCTATTACAGCATTTGTAGATGCTACAGCTGGGATTATTCTCTTTACAACACCTGAAACATAGGATAAATGCACATCAATTTTTCCTTCCATTCCCTAAACCTAGTAATTGACAGTCAAAGAAAGATCACAGAGAGACACCATGTTTTACAGACACACACTAGGATAGAGGTTCTTTAAGACAGCAACAGCTTGCTCTGTTTTGTGTACTTTGGCTCATCTCCCAGAGGAGCAGAGGAGAGGGTAAGAAAAGTAGCACTGTTCTGATGGTGACAGATGTGCTGTGTATGCTCACCCTGGGTAAGTCTGTATGTGACTCCTGTTATGTTGAACTCTGCTGCCCTCTCCAGAGATCTCTGGTACACCCACTGGATGTGCTGTGGGTCATCTCCGTCCAGGCCCACACCATCTAACCAACACAAACACAAGCCAAAACTGCAGTTTACTCTTGTATTTCACAGGTTTTACATCTTAAGGGGGATGTGTCATGTTTCAAAATAGCTTCAAGCGAGATTTCATACCTCCAAAGGGTGTCTCTTTAGGCCACAGCAACATACGGACATACTCAACGCAATGCTCTGGCAAACGTGGCATGGAGGCTATTGTACACATGGGAAAGTTGATCTACAAAGACAGGTGTGTTTTAGAAACAACAAACTGACCAGGAACTGTTTCTGTAAGAACAAATCAAAATGTGACATGTTTGATTTGTAATAATGCCTAACCTGAGGAGGGTAAAGCTCAAGTGTGCAGTCAATGCAAGCGGTCATGCCAGGAAGAATGACTCTGGCATTGCCCTTAAAGCCTTCTGTCCCACCATCAATTAAAGGAATGATGGAACCTGGGTCCAAGACACCATCTTCATAAACCAGCAAGGAGAGCTGCACAGAAAGACAAAAAGATATCAGATGATTAAAAATACAAGCATTATGCAAAGAAACTTTAATAAAGACAAATACTGATTGACTAACTTACCAGCATACCGTTCATCCACCTCCTGGCAATGATAGAGTCCAGTCCACAGACAATTATATGAAATTCTATAAAAATAGAAACAAAAAAAATGCACATATAAGAATGGAAAGCTGTGATGTTGCTTCTTAGTCAAGACACCAGTGTTCTGCAGCAAATTATGTGTCATCAGTGTATTTGAAGTCCGACACAATAAAGGTATTTTAAGTGTATTAAACTGTGACAGTGAACTAAAAATGTAAGCAGACTGTACCGTTACACCCCACCAACCAGACATGATGCAATTAGGTTATGATACTTACGTCTGTAGAACGTTTCATCAAAGTCTTGTATTTTCTTAAAATGTCTGTCAAAACATTAAGGAGAAGTTCATGTNCATCAGTGTATTTGAAGTCCGACACAATAAAGGTATTTTAAGTGTATTAAACTGTGACACACTGAACTAAAAATGTAAGCAGACTGTACCGTTACACCCCACCAACCAGACATGATGCAATTAGGTTATGATACTTACGTCTGTAGAACGTTTCATCAAAGTCTTGTATTTTCTTAAAATGTCTGTCAAAACATTAAGGAGAAGTTCATGTTTGGAAAGGATGTTCATGATGACCATGTCTATTTTTTTTTTTAACACATTTTTAGCCATGATCCCTTAAATGTGGTTATGTGACAAAGACATGTAATGGTGGTGTGATATTATATATTTTGAAATGTAATAATAATAAATGACTGTGATTAAATAAAAAAAAAAAAAATCAAGGCATATCTGAAAACATATATGCTGTTACCAATATGTCTGTGTTAGAGCTGCCTTGATCTTCACATTCTGGTTGTTGACAGCATGTTTGAATAGATGTGTTTGAGTCTAGCATTTAAAATACTGCAACTTTTTTTTTTTTTTAAACCACACACCGCCACAGACACACATTGTTTGAGGATCCAAAGGATACGGGACTACACAGCATCCAGGTATGCGGCTGTTGATAAAATCAGCTGCAACATCCGCCTTAGGTCGACCCACATCTTTTGGCCTGGTAAAATTTACACGCATCTTAATAGAAACTATTTACTTCACACATTGTATTGAGTCAAATATACAAATCAGAAATGTCAACATAATTAATTCCATCATTCTACTGACCTGAAAAGGAACTGTCGATTCAAATTAGAAACATCAATGGTGTCCATGTCGACAACATGAATGTTGTGAAAACCTGATAAAGCCTGATCCATAACAGGGAATGAAACAAATAAGCAAAACATTGACAAATCAATCAAACATATCTATAAAAGGCCCCTAAAGAAAGTGATCATACCAGGTCTTTAAGAAGCTCACATCCCAGACCACCAGCACCAATGACGAGGATTTTGCAGGTTTGTAGCATAAACTGTAACGACTGCGACGGCAAGTGATGAAGACAATTACATATCAGAACACTATGTAACAGCTTAGATCAAACAGCAAAAGNCTGTAACGACTGCGACGGCAAGTGATGAAGACAATTACATATTAGAACACTATGTAACAGCTTAGATCAAACAGCAAAAACAAACTTGATGTCACACAACTTCCTCTTCTGTTACCTCTGTGCTTGGTTCAAAGTCAGGATGCATGAAGGGCCCCGATCTTTCAAGAAACTTTTTGACATGATTCCATCGCCCATCCCATTCACAAGTGTGTCCACTGGCTCCATCAACCACCGTCCTGTAGACAACACCATCTACATTAAATATCTGTCAGGAGCAACAACTCTAAGTGATTATTTAATGGTACATAACATGCATAATACTGTCATAGAAGTACCATGCAAACACTGAACAAAATCCTCAACTGAACACTGTGATTAACTTTTAGATCCTAATGGTAAGTTAATATTTACTTTTAATACCAAGATCATGCAATAATTAAAGACGTTAAAAAAACAGATGAGTTTTGTATTAATATTCATTGTTTTAATATTGGGCCCTATGTGATCTATCGCGTATTGTGTAAAATTGCTTATTTCTGATGTTTATTTCTTCTTTTACCAGGACAGCTCAGAGTAGGTGAACAGCTAACATGTCAACAGTGAAGAAGCACAGTGAAGCCATCTCCGTTTACTTTGAGGTAAACGATCCGACACAATATTCACTGTATGAACATGTTAGCTACTCACGCTCAACTTGTCAGTGTTTTTTTTTTTGCCCGTGACTTAGCTATTACCCTTGCATACTTAGTTTATAACCAGTGTTAGGTGATCTTCTCAGCTAACTAGCTAACATTAACCTTCCTCCTGTCGAGTAACCTCAAACCTTCCGCCACTTCTACCAATTCATCACTAACTTCTCAGTCAGTTCCACTAATCTGCTTCTTTTCTTCTCCCTAAAAAGAGAGAATAAAAGAAGGTTCATTCATGCTGTGCTTTCGTAGGTTAATGAGATCTGAAAGCATCTTTCGGGGGAGTTAACAACTGTTTCCTCGGCTGCTACTTACGGCTCGTCCGTGTCCGCCATGTTTGAATACTTATCTGCCTTCAAGTGCTGAAGTTGGCAGTAGAAAATACAACTTCTGTAGAATATGAAAGGTACATTTTTGGTGTCAAGAAAGTAGATTTGGACGTGATTTGATTTTTAGAACCTCAAGTCTACTGTTTAATGCAGGTAAAAGATGAAGAGGACAAACACATTAAAGCAAACTTACAGTTATTTATACGGTTTCAGTTTAGGTTAAATATTTCCGATAGCCATGAACGCAGCATTGACAAATGTCCATTGCAATAATAAAAAATATCCAACAGGGGGCAGCATTTACCTTGAATGTCTGTACCGCTCAGCTGTACAGTACATCCACCACCTATTGACACCTATTGGAAACTGCAGTATATCTAATTGTATTCCACATATATTATTATCAGTGATTATAAAGTTGTATTTGGCACAATTGTCCAAATGTTGTTGTCTCAAGAAGAATTTATACTTTCTGAAAGTTAATGGCAATATAGCAGTAGCCTAAATTTCACACTGACAAAGAGAGTTAAACTGACTCACTAGTAATTACTCTATAATTACTTGCTCTGTGTGGTTCAGCTATAGCTTGTTAAAAACACTTAAGTGTCAAGGGGAGACAGAAAGAGAGAGGATGGCCCATTAAAGTCGAGTAAACCTGTTTCAAGAGCAGAAATTAATCAAATTTCACAACTGGCTTAGATGCAAACTGTAATTGTATCAATATTTCAACCTTACTGTGTATACAATTTCTACTTGTGTTATTATTATACATTTTGTACTTGTAACAAACACTTGAATAAACTGCATAAAAATGAACTATGTTGGAGATGCATTACTTTTAATTGCTGCATGAGGCACTTGGAATAAAAAAGGCACTGAGAATTGAAATTGAGATGTTGTTATCAAATTTAACGACTTTACACGTGAGGACATTTTTCTTAAGTATCTGATTTACTGCATCCACGTTGTGTTAATGAAATTCAGTGTTTAATTTCTCATTATAGAATGATTAATACACCTTATATGGGCCTCTATGCATTTTAAGAGACATGCCTATGGGCAGAAGAATGTAATTAATCCATCTGTCTGAACCCTCTTTAATGTTAAAGGAAATGTAGAGTAGGTACCTTTTGCAGAGGTCACCAAAGATCTACCTAATGTGTACACTGATAGCTTGCTCTCAAATTATTGGACACTGATATAGGANGTGTGTGTGTGTGTGTGTGTGTGTGTGTGTGTGTGTGTGTGTGTGTGCATGCGTGTGTGTGCAGGACATAAGAGCTTTTCTCTTTCTGAGTTTCAATGATTTGAATGGTTTGATGGAGCATCAAGATTTTTTTTCTGATTTTAATGAGATGTTCCGAATGACAGCCTCCGAAAACTGATAACTAAAAATAACTGCTGCGGCCATGTCCTTCATAGTTGACTGCCTGCCATCTCAGCCCTCCTCTCTGTCTCTCTTTCTCTCTTTCTATTTGTTCTATCTATCTTGTCCGCATTCATTTAACCTCAGCAATGCTCTCGTGTTAAACAGTAGAGAAATGTGATGACATTTCATTAAAAAAAAAAAAAAGATGGAAGATGGAAGCCCAGAAGACACTTTAAAATCATTTTAATGATGAATGAGGCCAAGTGCTGTGGAAGTATTGCTCATGGGTACTTCAGTAGGAATAATTTTGAGGCTGAAACTAACTTGCTTCTTTTATTATGCCTCCAGCAATGTATAATTTTCACTACTATCTTATGATGTTAGATGTACATTGGCTCTAAAGTAGGGCAGCAGAGGACTAGAAGTCAAAATATCTTCCACTGCTGACATATTTTTATAGATTCTATTGAAATGCCATCTGTCATTCTCCTACCTTAAGCAGGGACACTCTGAATGTCAGTGCCATGCCTTTGAAGTGACCCAGCTCTCTGCCATCCATCACAACCAACTAACGTGTCCATGCAGAGATTGAAGAGTCCACAGTTAAATAGACCATTACTTGAAATACTTGATCATACTGTAGCAGCCTATCAGTCAAGTGACACACAGTTTGAAAGAGGAACCTCTGCGGATTTGCTGGCACTTGATGTTTCTTTTCATCTTACTCCCTGACTTTTAAGAAAACTGGAGGAGAGGATGTTGTTTTCTCTTTGCATATTTCTTTCAAACGCATTGACATGAGTACCAGGGTTTGTCAGCTTTATCTCCATATCCATTTGCCCACTTCATGGCTTTCTGTCAGGATGTCCAAAGTGGTTTCGATTGTGCTAATGATAACGTGTCACCGCGATATGTCCCATGTTAGGCACAGAGCTTGGGGCTGCCAGCCGGAAGACAAGGAGACGCCACAGGCTGATGTTGTGTTGTGCTGTAGTAAAGTGATTGATGACTCTCTCTGTTGTGGTGCTTTGATTAAGACCCCAGTGATTTATCGCCACTGCTTGCAATGTAATTAGACTCTATATATACACTCAACAAAACAGTCTTGTCTTACTATATGATCCCAATATACGTGTGTGTGTGTGTGTGTGTGTGTGTGTGTGTGTGTGTGTGTGTGTGTGTGTGTGTGTGTGTGTGTGTGTGTGTGTGTTATCTTTATAATTGTGATGGTGTACATCTAAATGCTTCTTAAGCCTGTTTGAATAGATTCACAGTAAAGGAATCTCCATCCGCTCACTTTTTTTGTATTGAAGCAGGAAAATGTGCTGCACGAGAGGTATTTATTAAATTATCTAATATGTGATGGATGTGTTTACCTTTAACTGAAATTGCCTGGAGTGCATTCACTTCACAATTGCCAAAAAGATAATTGGCTGTGAAAATATATCCATGTTATGCTTGATGGTTCAGGGATGTGGGTTTTGGTTTGTCTTGGTCTCTTTACTATGACGGAAGAGACCTTTATGGAAAGGGATTCAGTGTAATATGTATTAGTATAATTTTAAAAAAGATCAGACTCTGATTTATCCCAGTGCAGTCCATTAAATGATTCTGAGATGCACGCATACATATGTTTTTTTTATCAAGGCTTTTTTTAATGGAGTATCAAGGCAACCGTTCCCAAAGTTACTGTCATAGTAGCATCAATTGTACTAAAGGGGAAGTGACTGGACCACGGTTGTTGCAACATCACCAAGGTGTTCAACAACACAATCCATCTTCTTAGCATGAGGGGTGTGGCGTGATTGCTAGTTTGCACTTTGTACTTCCTGTTTCGGATGGGCAGAGCCCCACAGACGATTTGTGCTCGGCACTTCCTGCCTAGAGGGGTGGAGGACTTGCTGTGACCTTGCTGCACATAGTTTTTTTTCTCGCTGTTTGGTCCCTAAGAGCTTTTCTAAGATGGAGGAAAAAATTAGGATTTGGGCCAGAAAATGCAGATCACATGGGGTCTTTGAAGCAAATGGTCGGTAACATGTAACTCAATGTACTCAGGCTGAAAAAACAGTCACTGTATTGACAACAGTATCAATGTTCAAATATTATTTCACATCATTAGTTTTTGATTAATTTAACTTTAAAGGCAGTAAACTTTTGTAGATTCTCATGAAGCAAGCGTGACTCCAGCTATGACCGAAAGTAGAAAAGTTTCTTTGAACATTTTGAACATTTACTAGTTGTCAGTTTATATTTGTGCTATTGGTTGGCTAGGTGATCAGTGATAGTTCATCTGTATACTGACAACAAACAGCATTTTGTTAAATATGCTGCAAAACTGCCATTGCCAATATGCTGCCACAGTTACATAATAGAATGGATTTGTCAGAAATAATGTATAATATTTGTATAAGTACTCTAAGTACTGTATGTTGAAAAAGGAATTGCTGAGTTTTATTACCTTAGAGTAAGGCCTTCATACTTAAATAGGGAGTGGCTCTGAAAGGGCCTTTCAATTTTGTTGTGTATTTTTTTAATGGATTCTCCTGGTTGCTTGGAAGGAGGATATGGTTGTAGTGTTCAGTGGGTTGCAATCATCAATCTCACCACTAGATGACACAAAATTTTAGACACAGGTCCTTTAAAAGGTAGAAAAGTTGGTGTCGATATTGAAATGGCCCTCTGCTTAGCTATAAGCATATAAACAAATTTGACTTTGTGGTATCATAAGTAGTTTGGAAGCCAATCACAGGCAAATATGGAACCTTCACATGAGGATGGACAGGCCGTTTTCATTCCTGTTCCTTTGTGGCCCCCCTCCTAATGAGCCCACTTTGTTCTGATGAGACTATGTAAACAAACAGCAACAGTAAGATTTAACTTCTTTTTCTTGTTTATTACTCAAAATGGAAGCTCCAGTCCAATCCAGTAAAAATATGCATGTGAACCAGATGAACAACACATGGAACAAATATAGCAACAAAGGCTATGGTAGGGATTTACATTTGTAGGAATGCTTGAAAGATCTTATGTCATCGCNCATGGAACAAATATAGCAACAAAGGCTATGGTACGGATTTACATTTGTAGGAATGCTTGAAAGATCTTATGTCATCGGAAGGCGGAAGCAGAAGTAACACTGCAAACAATGCATTCAAACTGAAGCATTTTGACTTGCAGGCGGCATATTTACATATGTTCACTGAGACTTTTGCCTAGTTTTAAAATAGACATCTGACATCATAATAATATTAAAATGACATAAAATCAAACGCATCATATGTCCCCTTTAACAGCTACACTACTAGAAAAGTTGCTCCAATAACCATAAAGGGTATTGATTGATGGTAGTTTTTTTATTTTTTAATTTTGGCACTAAAACTTGTTGACATAAAATGCTTAGGTCGGTCAAATGTCACAAGGCAAACAATTGAATGTCCCCATGGAGCTGTGTCCCCATTGTGCTGATCTTTATCAGTGTGGTGTTATTATCAACCATGACATATTCCTTGTATCATACCTTCATCTTTGGGAGAGGCTCACTAGCCATGTCTTTCAAGGACAGCGGAGGAATTACTTGCGGGATAATCTTAAGTCAGTGGAACGGAAATTTTTCCTCCAGCTATTTCAACAGCGTTTATTCCTGCTTGCGCTTCCTATTTCCTGTCCTCCTCAGCATGCTTCCTGCTCTGCCATTCCTACTGTTCCTCCATCACTATTGTCCCCTCCTCCCTACATTGTGGAGACAACATCCAGTCTGTCAGCAGTCACCCAAGAACTTCCTCACAAGAGTGAAACACCCCCAGGATTCAAATGGCAAACAACAAATACTTCAAGGTTCAGATGTTCCATCCAAGAAGGATGCAGAATCTGAGAGACAAGGTACATGTCTAAAAGAAAGCTTCCTTTCTCCTAAAATTCCCTGTGTGGCATTTCTTCTAGTGGCATCAGTTTAGTAAAGCAGGGGTGTGTTCTTGGCCAGCACCACTTGCAGCCCCTGTGGTCATCTTATAGCTCAACAGTTAGCTCAAGTACTATTCTATCATTATATCATATTTGGGCAAATATTACCCCCACCATGAACCCGAACAAGTGTCCCCTTTTTCATTGCAGGAAATACAATTTTATTCTTTCATTAAGGCCTCAAATCTCACATACATCAAATACATTTTGGGGTGACAAAATGATGATCAAGTCAAATTACAGCTTACATTATGTATGACAAGTTCCACACCTATGAACAGCTGTGATTTACAATAGAGAAGCTACCGTGTTTTGTCTGTACTGTTCACACCCAAAGGTTTAACCCCAGGGGAGTCCTGCATTTTATGTTCTCTTCTTTCCTCTGCAGAGCATGGGGCAGGGT
>JANJYP010088444.1:0-20039 GCA_024605115.1 Rastrelliger brachysoma | reverse complement strand
TAAATCTCAGTTGCTAACTGAACACCTAGATCAGGCATATCCAAACTTTACCATAAAGGGGCATGTGGTTTTTGTTCCAACCAATCAAGAGCATACAATTCAACTAATCTAATGAAGACGGAGACCACTTGATTAAATGACTCAGTCCTGGTGTGCTCCTGCTTGGTTGTTATGAAAACCTGAAGCCACATTTTTTTTAAAATAATAATTTGTGTCAATGTTTTTTTTCCACAAAAAAAATCCACACTAAAGTTTAACTGTCAGACACAAAATATCCCCTACTTTACTTCCACTACTACTTCAGCTTTCAGTGTGTGTGCATTGGAGGCTTGAAGTTCCCATATCACCCTTTCCAGGCTGAACATTGGACCAGGACTAGCTCCGAACTACGTGTAATGTTACACATGATACTTATTGGCAAACCTCTTAAAATCAGTTTTTTTGCAACAAGCACAAAGAAAACTCAATCTTTGATCAGATGAGTGTGAAGGCATTCTTTTTAGCATTAATATCTGCACATGCACTGTGAAGCTCAAACATTCAACTGTAGGATCAAGCAGGAAACAGATCTCAAGCATCAGTCTCTAGCATTATTGACCCCCTATAGATTGGCAATCTCTTAAAACCTAGAGTTTATAAGTTTATCATAGCTCCAGTGATGTGACCATCAGTTTTAGCTTGCATATAAAGGTGTAATTATTCTTCATATATAATGTTTGTGTGCTTATCGAATACCATCTGAAATCCCTTACCATCACAGGGAGACATGCATTACACAATTTATCATAACTTTCTGAAATGGAAGCTTAGATCTGCAACGATTAATCAATTAGTTGCCTATTGTTTTGAGCTATTTTGTTTGTTTCTTACNTAACTTTCTGAAATGGAAGCTTAGATCTGCAACGATTAATCAGTTAGTTGCCTATTGTTTTGAGCTATTTTGTTTGTTTCTTACTTTTTTTTAACCAAAACACAAAAATGTTCATTTGAAAACTGATACTGAGTGCAAAACCATTAATATGTCTATTCTTAAAATACATTTTTAGCAATTTGTCAACATGTANTTGAAAACTGATACTGAGTGCAAAACCATTAATATGTCTATTAAAATACATTTTTAGCAATTTGTCAACATGTGACTTCTTCCACTAGGTGTCCTGGAGTCTTCCTCACAAACAGGCCAGCTCTGGAACATACCAGGTCAAATTTTTTGACGAGGAGTCCTACAGTGCCCTGCGCAAGGTGAGCATTTAATGTTCAATTGATAAGCTCATCATTTAATGCCTATATGATGCTGCTGTTTTCCTTGTGCTTTTAAGGCATAGCTGCTTAGCTTTGAATTACATTTGTTCTTCTTCTGCGTTCCAGGCCCAGAGAAATAATGAAGATGTAAATGCCATCCAGCCTCTCTTCTCTGTTAACATTGATCACAGGGTGAGTCTCTCACAGACCCTCAGACTGAACACAAGAGTATACTCACAATTATTCTGCCATTACAAAGCATTAGACATTCATTTAAAGCAAACATTTTTTTAATAATTATGAATTGTAGTAAACAGTATCTAGTAACTTCCAGCACACTATTGCAGCAATCATGCAGCTCCAGTGGGTAAAGAGTATTTTTCTAGGTTTTATCATAAAGCCCCTCATTCATGATTTTATGATTCAGAAAAGAATCTTCTGCAGTGTTTATCCATTTATTTTATTTAACAAAAAATAAATGTATGATTAACCTGTTAAGAGTAACATCCCACTTTAAGAATGAATACCAAGTTATTATGTAGTCTGAGCAATCAGCTTTGCTACCCTCTTTAAACTTCTAACTTTGTGTTTTTTTTTTAAATTTCACTTCAGGGTGCATGGAGCGGTCCTTGGGTGTCTACTGAGGTAGTGGCTGCCCTCCTTGGAATTCTGGTCTACTACATGGCTTTCAGTGCAAAGAGCACCATCCAAGCATAAACTGATCCACAGTCACTTTTTTTTAAACCACTGGATCGTTAAAGACTGAATTAGCTCACCCAGCAATCCATCATCCAGTGTTGTGGAAAACCAACAGAACTTTGCCACGTTATCTGCTTTTGGATGAGGAGCAAGAGAAGCAGTCTTTGTATTTTTCTATTAAGACTGTGTCTATATGTGGTCAGTCTTATCAGTGAACAGATTCATTTTGTCACAAGTTTGTCTTCTCAGTACAGCTGGAAATGTCTTTTTTTTTTTTTTGTAAAACCAGACCAATTAGCCAGGACCATATAAATAATCAAAACAAACAATAGAATATTTTCTGTATTTGGTCCTGCCCTAAAAGATGTTGCTACATCCAGGCTAGACTATCCCTTGTCCTTCCAGGTGGGTACACTGGTCAGAGTGGGACTTGTACAGCTGTGCTGAACACCAACAGAGTGGTCACGACTTCTGTGCATATGAATTGCCAATTATGTGACTGCACTGGCTGAATTATAGTGAATATTGTCTCTTCCATTAAAATAAATAAATTGCTTGTTTTTCTTCCAGTGTAATATGTTGCTTTATGTCATCATCCAGTGACAGACTGGCTATCCTACAAATCAGACTACAACTCATCTAGATCAAACAATAATTGGCCCCAGAGCAGATTTAGTTGGTCTTTGAATTAGCAGTGCCTAAGTATTTCCAAAGAGAAAGATCTATATATAACACTGATGCAGAATCATTCCTACTATAAAATGTTCTGACTATAATATAATTTATAGGTTTCAGCAGAACTCTGCTGTTCATGTTCAACAGTGAGGTAGTAGCTGAACTCCCAGTGGATATGGGGGGTTATTTTTGTCCACAGTGTAGAGTCATAACTGTCCCCCTGGAATTACATAGTCATGGAGAGGTTTGTACTCTAAATCCTGCAGCACTCCAGCAGCTAATGTCCTGTCATGTTTTGCTTTACTACACCAACATAAAATACCTTAAAGGTGTTAAATCAGTGAACAGCCATGGGAGCTACCTATGTTCCTGATTTGCTGTGCTGCAGTACCACCAGCTGAACACACTGTGGCATCTGTGTGCTGGCTTTAAATCCACAGCTGGCCAGAGAGCGGGCCAGTTATGTCCTTGTGCAAAGATTACATGTGATTCTTACTGGTTCAGCATCAGCTGTTGCTAACATAATACAACAGATACCATAATGGTCTTTGAGCTGCTGTTATGTTTTACATTTACCTCACGCACTTTGCCACACTCATCAGCACTTAGAACAATCTTCTGCTTGTCAACATCTGATTTGTGACGGGTTTAAATTTAGTGTGTCTATTTCGGTAGTTGGCCTAAATCACTGTTTGCACACACTGTACAGAACACAGAGGTCTGACTTTTAGTCTACAAGAGCACACCTGCAACTTCTCACTGACTCCCATGAGACTAGTGTAAACTTTGTGTGCGAGTAACACGATTCACGAACATAAACACAGCACAATGTGCAGTGTACACAAGAACTATCTCATATGACTGTTTTTCAGCACAAACACAAGGCACTCTCGTGGTGTAAGTACATCTCAGCTTTCTTCTCCTTGGCAAGGAGACAATGGAGACATCACAGTGCTAGTAATTCAGAAAAGACAGTAGTCAAGAGTGAATCCAGACACTCCCTCATGAAGTCACCTATTAAGCAAGCTGTGGGAAGTGAGAGGAGGCTTGATGGAGGGATATAAATGGAATGAACAAACAAACTCTCAAATAGACCCGCTGAGTCAATGGTGACACAAGACTTTTCTCTCTTTGTTGTATGACAAGAGTTCAGACAGAGTGTGTGATTCCAGCCCACATACCAATTGCAATAACTGCGGAAGTGAAATACAATATTTTGTTTTTGTTTCAGAATGAATGCAGTCACAGGAAGTTATCCTTTGAACTGTTTGTTGTTATTATTATTATTATTACAGACATTAATTCAAGGTCATGTTAAACAAATTTGAATCACATTTATTTTTATATAATTACATAACACAATCTTGATTTATCAATGCAAAGCATAAGTATGTAATTCATTAATTATCATTACACAAGACATAACAATTTTACTAAGAAATAGGAGCTACTGTAGAAAAATCTGTATGTGTGCATGTGCTCTGAGGCTGAGCAAATCTGCTTTGACAGAGGTGTGTTAAATATCAACTCTGGGGGCAGACACCAATGAGCTTAGTGAGATTCAGCAATGTGGAAACTGGCGTCGCACAAATGATTCTCACATGGAGTCACACTTTCTGTCTCTGCCACAAGTATTATTTTTACTTTTTGTTCTTCACGCTTTTTTTGTAAAGGCGAATAAGGACAACAAACTGTAGACTGATCTGCTTTGCCTATCAATGTTGTCGTAAGAGCAAACCATATATGGATAAAAATGCCCATTTTCTCTCTATTTTTTTTTAACTTTACCTTCATTATATTAGACATCCTCTGCAGATTTCATACTGAAAGGTCAATCACTGTAATAGAGCATTTTTTCATTTTCATGCACTGCTCAAAGTTGGTCCATGAGCCATGAAATAGTGCAGGTTAAACAGGAGCAGACACACCACAGAAAACAGTTTCGTTGCCTATAAATCCAATGAAAGCATGTTGAACGAGCACCCGTAAAATGGCTTTTATCACACACTGTCCACATGCCAGTTTTTACTATGAAGAAAATAAACCTCATAGGTTCTCATTGAAGCATAGACACAAGCACGCTTTAAGTAATGAAAACAAGATGGATGCAAGCAATAATAACTAACCTTGAATCCTCTGGCTCTAAGAATAACCCCTTTTAAAACAGTCTGCACTTTTTGTTCACTTAAGAATTAAGTTAGAATTTCTAAAGAACCACAATTGACACCATTATAAGTTTAGTGTGTCTATATTAGGCAAAAATTACACTGAAAATAGTTGCAGTCAAACTATAAAATTGTAAATGAAGACACCAGGTGTGGATGCTTTGTATGTGAGAAAATGTTTTTGAGTAAAACAAACTCAGAAAAAATTCTTGGCTGTTTTGACAAATAAAAAAAAGTAAGCTGAAGGGGGATGAGTGAAAGAAATCACAGTTTTGAAAAGTTAAGTTAAATTGTTCGGCTTGTTTTTCTTTTGCTTCTTCTGATTATAAAGTGTGATGTTTCAGTGCTCTTGGCTAACATGCAAACTAGGTCTGGTTGTGTAAGTGTGTTGGGGGCACATATGCCTCCCAGTGTCTTGGAGAGAGCTTACTAGCAGTCATCAGGTCTGCAGAGGGGTCTAGAGTTAAGCAATGCAGACACATTGCTCCGTATAGTAAAGCTCCTGGCTCCAGATCTGATTTATACTGACTTTGGTCAAGGCTCAGGGTGCTATATCATTCTTCAGAGCCACTGTTTTCACTCCTTGGCTGACCCTAAATTGATTTCAAGAGAGAAGTTCACCTTTTATCCTGCCCTTGTGACAGCCACAAAGCGGGTTCATTTATTTCCCTTTTACCCCCCCATCGCAGCCACAGGCCTGCCAGGAAACTCTGTAATGAAGAAGTGACCTTGAGTTTAGACATCAACCTCAATTCAGCTTGAAAACCTGGTGCATTAGGATGTTCAGCATACACAGACACACACCGACACACACTACATGATTACAAAAAAGCAGTAACCTACCCTATAGACCATCTATCATATGCTCTGACAAGGGGGATGATGGTGGCTGGGATGATAACAGATGCTGTCAGGCTCTCTGAAACAAAGCAGAATCAGGAGATTCTCTGGAATGATGTATCTAATTATAGTGGATACTTGTAGGTGGTTGTTCCATCAAGATTCTCCATTAATTGGAGTATATTCATTATTTAGTTTTTGCAATGCTCACTAATGGCTGTACAAGCTGTATGGTGCACAGGAAAGTGTGTTTGGCATCTCTCATCAGTCTGAAAGGCTGAAGGGATTTGAAGTCTTGCTCTTTCAACAGCAAAGAATCATCTTCTGACCTCTCCACATCCTGTCAGGAAGAGAAAAATACATGAACACCCCGAGGGTTTGGGAGAAGTTCATCTATTTCCTGATATAACAAAGTGAGACACGGGACACTGTTGCTTTAACCTTTCATTTGGCAAAGAATCAAAGTGGAGGCTTGTGCCTAGGGAACAAATGCACAGGGACGTGCCGAAAGCCAAAACACCCTGGCCACAAAGAGGAAAAGGTGAGGCTTCTCCTTTGACCCAGACATGTACTTCCAAGACACCTTGAAAGCATCCCAGTATTGTCCCGCAGACTCACATAAGACAGAAAAAAGGAGTATGCTGAACTTGCTCAAAATGAGTGAACAGCTTTAAAAAAACACACACACCAATATACTAATCTGACCCATCCTGACCATAAACAATAAAGTCTAATTTCATTTTATACATACAGAACCAGTAGCTTATATAAACATACTTAAAAAACAACAACAACAACAACAACAACATTACCATTTAAGTGTATCATGCAGTTGAGGGGCATATTTTTTACACTAGAATAATGTGATATAAAAACTGTACACAATTATCAATCAGGAACAGGAACTGAAATGTATATTTATGTGTATATTTTAATTTGTGCAACAATAAATAAGTAGATAAAAGAATTCATGGCTCATGGTGTGACATGATATATCCAATGATCCCTGCTCTGCTGGTAGCTCTGCCTAAGAATAACATGGTTGACATCATTCAAGGATTAATGCAGTAAGGGAGGCCCCTTTGAAAAGGTCTTCTGACATTACAGGCACTTGGTTTTGACTGAGAGTATTCTCTCTGTTGATGTGAAGCTTTTATTAAACTGACATGTAACCATTTCTTAAATGTCTTAATGGACACAATATGCCTCATCTGTTGAAGGTTTGGAGGATCTTTACCTTTAAGGACCTGAACTGAATCCACTGCTGAGCTTTAAAAAATCTTTGGTTTGGAAATCACCTTATTTTCTGCTAACACACATGTACCGGACCATTATAATTGCAATGATTTACATTCAACATTCAATATTTATCTTACAGAAGATGTCATAATATCTAATGTGCCTTACATTTTCAATAAATACACTATTTTTTCGTCACTTTTCATGGAATGCTGCTGAATGTTTCCTATTCCTTGTTTTCTTCCTGTGACATCAGCATAATGTTTGTGTCCTTCCAGGAGAGCATGACAGGAAGCTCATTTTCTGTACTTCATATGGTGTGTTTGTATGAAATACAATCACATAATTGTGTCCCGGGTGGTTGCGGAAACCTGGATTGTTCATTTGTATTCTTCTAGGCCTAACCCCCCCCCCTCACACTTCTGTTTGTTTGTGAGAGTTTCTGTCTGTGTTAATCCACGGTGTTCCAGGTCCTCATGGTGGTGGTGACTTGATTCCATTGCACCATCCTTCTGAGTGGATCACCGTCTAGTTTACTAACAAATCACCATTGTTCAAAGAAATTGGATTCAGATGGAATATGAATTCAGCCTCAGGCATCCAACTCTGATCCACTTTCTCTGATTTAACAAACTTTGTTCACAATATTAGATTCCATCTACAGCCTTCTTAGGACTGCTTCTGCAGCCTTAACATCCATGTCATCCCCTGTCTGTTCTCACTCTAGCAGCAGTCAACATGCATGCTTGTGTGTCTATCTCTCTTTTTCCCTCAGCCTGCTCCTTTGTTTTCTCTACACCCATAGCTTTGTCTGCTGCTTTGTACATTAGGCGTGCCGCAAAGCCATTAATGCAGTGATCCACCCCTTGCATTCCTCCTGCTCTGCTCTGTCTGAATACAGCAAGCGTTTTTCTTGTATGAATCAATGCACAAGGTCCAACTCAAAAGCAACCAAGATGAAAATCTCTTTGCATCAAGGCTATTTTGCATTGCAAAATGTGTTACAGATGTTGCCATTATGTATTCCATAGTGCACCCATAATATGGTGTAACATAACATCAATGACACACTTCCTCACTGCTGGGGTAGAATGGACAGCTGATTGCAGATAGAGGCCATGTTGATGGTACATCTGTCCTTTGTTGATGGAAACATCTGATGGAGGTCATCAGTCTCTGTTCTCAGGCAGCAATACTGGAGGTGATAGTGGTGGTGGCAGAGTTGTGCCCGACAGCAAGGTCTTGCAACAGTCGCACGCATGCATGTCACTCTGTATGTCTGCTTTTGTCTCATCTGTGTCTTGTCAGTACAGGCTGTCTTTGGTCGTGGAGGTGTGTGTGGCAGTGGAGTCATCAGGCAGGGAGCCCCGGCGGCCAGGTCGCGACCGACAGTGCAGCAAGTTCTGCAGCTCTCTGGACACGCTGCTGGAAAAAGCTGTATATATCCAAGGGTTGGTGCATGAGTTCAGACTGGCCAGCAGCATCAGGATAGTGAAGGCCACTCCTGCAGAGGACAAATGCACATACACAGAGATGCAGGAACAAACATAAAAACTTTCATTTTCACAAGTACAGTTTGTGAGCTGGAGGGTAACATTTTTCCTATACTGGGGACAAATTATCAAATATTTATCACGTTGTTCTTTGCTCTTTTAGCCAATCATTATGCCCCTATATCTGTTCAGTTTGAATATAAACTAGCTCTAGCTATTCTTTTTAGGGGAATAAATAAACTCTACATACTTTTTTCTGATTTTCTGGGGGTATTCTAATATTAAGTCTTTTATGTGATAACTTAAACATGCTTATTTTATTGTTGGCAGTAGATGACAACAGATCAGAGTAGCTGAAAATAATCAGCTTACATACCATACACTGTGTTTCCGCTCCTTGTTATTTCGATTATGTGTGCAAGCTACAGGCACAGCTCATGATGAAATATCAACATCTGGCTGTGGTGCAAAATCAGCAAGGGATATAAAGAGGTTATTTACTGGCCTATGATGACCGTCTTTAGCTTCAGACCACCGGTCATCCATTCAGTCCATAATGTCAGCCACAACTAAAGGTTACAGTAGCTTTACTCGCTATCTGCTAGTGAAGACATTAACAGACGCAGTTAGTTTGCCAAAATGCACAGAGGCCAATGATATCATCCAGGGATTCCCGGCAGTGCATCAAAACAAACATTGTTCTGGCTCACTCGGTGGGGCAGTGGTTAGAGCGTATGCCATACGGAGCAGTGCTCTTAAGCGGTGGACCCCGGTTTGAATCCCGACCGGAGCGTCCTTTCTCTGCGTGTCTACCCCCTCTCTTTCTCCCATTTCCTGTCTACCAACTTTGCAATAAAGGCGTCTGTGCCAACAAACCAAACATTGTTCTTTTTACCTTGTATTTTACTCATGGTTACAACATCTGAGCTGTATCAAGGTGATTATTGGAATAATGAGTAAGATCGTATTCAGTCTTACTCACTACAACAGCACTGATCAGAGGTTGTTGTGAAAAAACTAAAATGCAATCTTTTTTTTTTGTTTTGTTTTTCATTGTTAGATGTGCAAAACAGATGCACGTTTATGGCAATTTAATGGATAAAATGTGCTGAGGAGAATCAGAGAAAAACAGCTTGATTGTGTAATATTTTGTTGTTGTTATTGAGGGTGAATTACACAGTATGACAGAATGCTTCAATGTTGTACTAGAGCAATATTTTGAAATGACATGGATAAGCAGCAATCATATTTGTGACTGACCTTGGTCTGGAGGGTTTGGGTCCCAAGCTGCCCACAGCTGGACGATGAAGAATGGCGACCAGCAGATAGTATAGACCAGCACAATAACCAGGGTCATTCTCACTGTTTTGGACATAGCTTTAGTGATACTTGGTGGTGGAGTAGCTGGATGATGAACAGGAGCAGGAGCATAATCCAGGGAACAGCGAGGTGAGCCTGAAGCCATCTCATAGGATGTGTAGGATTCCTGACAATCTGAGCTGTTCAGCGGCTGCTGCTGTGCTGGCGATGCTGTTGCTGTCACATGCTCATCACGGCAACTGTTATACTGAATAGTGGATGGTACAAAATCGTAACACTCTCCCACCTGGCTGTTATTGTGAGGATTGTTATTCACACCTCTCAGGAGCTGTCCTCCTCTCCCATCCCTGCCCCCTCCTCCAGATGCCTGTCTTCCCCTCTCTCGGGCCTGCTCATCCTCCTTCTTAAAGCTGCGGAAGCGGAAGAGGATTTGATTCTTCTTGAGCTCAGCCATCACCATCCTCTCTGACTTCAAGTAGATGTTATTGTGGATCTCCCTGAAGATTCTTATCTGAAACATAACAATATTTTCAAGAATTTGCAGCTTAAAGAGGGAAACCAGGCAAAAGGCATTCCATCACTGAAATCTCTAAGGGCCTAAGGATTAAATTTTAGGGCTAGCACATGCCAAAAACAGATACTAGTTTTGTTTTAAATTCAGCTTTAACATTCACGGGAGATTAAAACAAAAGGGGGAGTGTGTACTGGCCTTTCCCATTAGACATAAACCAGTGTCATACATTTGTACGCATCATTATTAAATACTATTACTATTCACTCACAGAGCTGCTGCTAATGTTATTGCAGTAAAATGATTACTCAAACTCTCTTGAGTAACAATAATTTAAAAACCAGTAACAACAGGTCACATTAATTTACATATATTTTCATTCAATTGTTTTATGCTTGACTACTGCCAACAAGCCACATTTTATGTGTCTAAAGAGGTCTCTCAATCCAATGAAATCCAATAATGAAAAATGGTCAAGGATTCTATGTTTGGCTGAGATCTGGTAAATTCCACTTCCTGGCAGGTTCTCAGTGTGGGTAGATTTTCTGAGCAGCCGTCTCAGCAGTGGTCTTCCTAGTGCTGTGTTAATTAGTGGAAATAGCTAGACCCTGGACATATCTTTCCCTAAATAGAGTAGTGGAGGAGTGGGGAGACAGCTCAGAATGCCTATCCACCATGGGATGCTACCTAACACCAACCATGAGTCCCTTATGAGCTATCAAATGATGCCTGCCAAATGCACCCGCTATTAAAACAAAACAGCATTTTATTCATGCCACATGCTTCATTGTAGGATTATGTTGCCCACATCTTAGTCAATGGGCTTTGTGGATTGTGCAGATTGTGAAATCGATCAGTACAACCAGCATTACCTGACAGATAGTAATGATGAGGGCAGGCAAGAGAAAGACAGCTGCTGTCATCCAAGTGATGTAGGCCTTCAGCCCCCACGGCTCAGCAAAGTGACCCCAACACTCGTACTCTCCAGGAGCCACTTCTGAGCGAGAAAAGATGAACACCTGACAGACGAAACAAAGGTAGGGTGGACAGCACACCCACAGATATGACTGCCAGTTTCCTCCTGCGTCAACTGAACTTCAGCGACCTCTTGGTGCTAAAAATAGAACATCTTGATTTCTACTGTAGAAAACAGTGTGTGAACATGCTCTGATCGCTCATCTCCTATTTCAACATGCATCTGTGTGTGTGTGTGTGTGTGTGTGTGTGTGTGTGTGTGTGTGTGTGTGTGTGTGTGTGTGTGTGTGTGTGTGTGTGTGTGTGTGTGTGTGTGTGTGTGTGTGTGTTCAACTCTCCGTACCTGAGGTATGCTGAGGACTAACGCTAGGCCCCAGGCCACCATGACAGGGGTGTTCCAGCGGGACATTGCACCCCCACGGTAAGCCTGCAGTGGGCAACAGATGGCATGGTGCCGGTCTACTGTCATGGCAACTATCATGTAGGAAGAAGCAAACATGCCCACAATTTGCAAGTACTTGATGGATCTGCAAAGCAAGTCAGGCCCCTGAAATCTCTCTGTGATGTCCCATATAAGCTGGGGAAGAACCTGGACACACATGTTAAAACAACAACAGTTATTTTTGAAAGTAGCTAATACAGTATTCAGAAACAGAGCATTTTACCCCTTAGAAACATAGAAAAGAAAAAAGAAAGATGATATTTAATCAATCCCATAAAAAGACCCAATCCTACAAATTCTAATAATGAATATTGTCCATGTATGAAATCCTGATATACATTAGTTTAACAGTTTTTGGACAATCCATTGTTGACCAAAAACACATCAGCGAACCACATATTTGCTCAGGATGATACGTTCTTTCACTACATGAACATAGGCACTGTAGTTTGAGCCAAACCATTAAGTGTTTTAAAGACCATAAGAAGCATAGTGAAGCTAACTCTGTGCTGGGAGCTACTTAAGTGATGTAAGTATTCAAGTAGTGTGGTCGTGCTTTTCTACACATTTGTGCTGAATGAGCTGGAGCTTTGTTTGTTTGGGATACCTGACAATGAAAACATTACAACGATCTAACTGGGTGAGATGAATGAATGGACTAGCTTCTCAGAATCAGTCTGCAATATAAATAATCTAACTTTTGTTTTGTAAATGATAAAAAGCTATCCTGGTTTGGCTGCTGATGTGTCTGATGTGAGTGCAAAATTGCAGGGTCTCCCAATTTACTCTGACAAATAGTAATTCATACATTTCCGGTCAGTGGTGTCTTTGAACACACTACAAATATCTCTATTCAGTTGTTAGAATGCACAAGTTAAAAAGAAAGATTAAAAGTCCAAGAATTGCTCCTTGTGGTACCCCTGAGAAAATCTTCAAAATGAACGACAGTAGCAAAGTATCAACTCTAATATTTATGTTTTTGCAATGGTTTCAAGTATGAACTCACCTGAAACAAAGCCACCACCAGGTCTGCCACGCACAAGTTGACCATGAACACATGCATCGGTGCATTATGCTTCCTCCTTCTCAGCAGTACCCATAGCACAAAGCTGTTTCCCAGGGTCGTGAGAGCCAGCACCAATCCGAGCACTGCAATCTCTGCACGGGCCAGGCCCAGGTCCCTTGTCCTGGGCTGGGGCAGGGTGTGAGGTGTGGTAGTTGAACCATTCTCAGGGAAAATCCCATAAAAGGAGCCCCCACTTTGAGAACTGTTGAGGGAGTTCAGTTCAGATGCATACAAAGATGAGGAGGAGACATTGTTCCCTCCTGTGACAACCAGAGAAGAAAGGACTAGCCCATCCCAGTCTGTTTCCACACTGATGCTTTCCATTCCTATTAAAAAACAAAAGTGTTAATGTTGTAAAGAGAATGAAACCTCTTGTTGTTTGTGGAGCAAGCTAAATCATTGCCCTGCATAAAATGGTCATCAGGAGTCAGTATGGTTCAGAGTCATAAGACTGTCTTTGCCTAGATTCCACCAAGCTCAGATTTTATAAACAAACAATTTTATTGTTCTGACTTATCATAATATCAGTATCATGTCTGTCCTCTTGATTAAATAATTTCCAAAATGCCCATAAATTGGTCAGCTGAGTAATTCTTCTCTTTATTGCCCTGCTGAGGATCAAACCAAAATACTTGTGCCTTTTATGTAAGATGCATATCTTGTTGATGCAGGGATTTATCACAAGGCTTTATTTGATTTCAGTGCATCATAATTTTACACTATAGACCACAAATTGCTCCTAAATTAAGTCATTTAATGATGTGTTACTGAAAAATATAAAAATTATAAACTGCACTAATCATGCAGTCATGTGAATATTATTTTTGTGTCTCCATTTTTTTAATAAGTCTTTAGTCTGTTTGTCCATCTCTTGATTCCTCTCATTCGGTTTGACGCAAGTCCAGCATGGTTTGTTTTCTTTTTCATACTTTCTCAAGGTTGATTTGACAGCTTTCCCCCTATCCCACCACTCATATTCCTTCACCTCCGCTCTCATAATCGCTCACATCCCATGCTTACCCCCGTACATTCCTTTTTTCCTGTGTTTTTGTTCCACTCTCCATATTTCTCTCATGCATTGAAGCATTCTTTCATCTTCACTCGGTCTCGATCTCAATAAATTTTGTTTATATTTCTTTGCATATAAATAAATTGCTCAAAATAACAATGTTGCATTCTTTTAGCCAATTTATTTGTTGATGGCAATGAGATGACAATTTAAGAAACTGAGTTGTGGGATGCTGGGGGCAGCATTGGTCAAATAAACTGCACGTAGAAGAAATTCTGGGGGGAGAAACAGAGGAAGATGAAAGAAGAGTAATAAAGGCAGTGTGGAAAAAGTAACCCAGAAAAAACAGCTTGAAGTTTAAAAGAATAGAGTTAATTGGAGAATGATAAGATAATGAAAGAAGAGTTGGACAAAAATGCTGTAGGACATAAGAGAGTTTTGTGATTTTAATTATCACTGAGTGACAATATATTGATGAATTAGTGTGACTAATTTGCAGGCATTGGTTAGGTATACACACTGAGTGGGTGCTTGGGAATGTCTAACAGTAGGAAGAAAACTAATCATAGTATTGTGCAATTGACAGTTGACGATATTACAAGGTGGTTCTCACTACTCCATGTAGACCTAATGGCCAATTTACCACTAATAGCACATTTTCTGCTGGGTGCCTAAGATAAAACAGCAGAACACATTGTTAGGGGTTGCATGCTGGCTTTTCCAGAGGAATGTATTCAGATGAATGCATGACATGCCAGGCCAGTTGGACCTCTAACCCAACACGAAGGTAGAGTCATGGGTGAATAGAGGGGAATCAAAGCAGGCAGATTCATTTCTCTTAAGTCAGACAACCACTCTTTGGTTAGAGTGAATCTCTGTTACACCAAAAGCACTGATGTAAATGTTGAAAAGAGGTCAAGCCTCTAGTCTAAAACATTTTTCTCAAATATGTATTGTGTCAGTGAGTCAAAGGTTTGTCCTTATGCCTTTAAATCAAAGCATTCTTATTATCTGCTAATTATGGTTATTTTACATTAAGATTTTTTTTCCATCAAGGAATCTCCTGGCCTCTCTTTATTGGAACCTGAGAAGCCTTGTGCCCCTCTCTGTAATTACAGTATAATTCATGAGAGGATTCTTTGTGCTGCTGTGGTCCTTTACACTGCCCTATAATCTCATTATGTATATTTTCCCATGTGATTAATTTCAGACATGAAATCCCTTTTCAAGTATGCCGCTGTGCAAACAATTTGTGATGACTTTGGGAGGTATTATACTGAATCTATTCATAGAATTAATAATGATAAAATAATAAATTCAATTTACAACTGGTAAGAAGAGCCTTCTCTATTCACTTCAACACATATCTGTTGATCATATATGGGGAAAATATGAGTATGAGAGGCATTTATCCAGAACAGATTAATAAGTAGTTCATTCTGGCCTTCTGGTAATGTTAACCTGAGAAATTCAGGAACTGGTCCCTGTTTTCTTGAACTATTGCATTTTCTCCAAATATGCTCATGTCTCATTTACATGGATTGCACATCCAAGAAATCAAGATTGATTGTCTTCAAATTGCTCAGTGGCTCAACCACAGCAGACTTGGCTTAAAACCTCTGGCATTAACATTGTCTGTCCTAAGGCAAATCTGTAAAATGACAGTAAGTAAATAAGGTAAATATTGTGCTGGATACAGTTAACATATTCATTTACATTCCCTGTCTTTGAAAATGAATTCTGCTTTGCTCTCTCTTTAATAACACAAGCACAGCACAACATTCCCATCTGTCTGATCGACTTAATGTAAAGGACAAATTATTCCATCTCTCTGTGTTGAATGGACTGTGGACACTGCCTTTGGTTGTTAGTGCAGTGCATTCATTCCTTTCTTTACTTTAAAGCTTTCACTCAGATTAATGAGGGTGTTGATCCCTGCCTTGCGTTCCTCTCCAGAGGCAACCCAGTGTGCAACCATCAATTTTCAGTTCCTCTCCATCCTATACAGCTTTCTCCCATGCAACACAGTGCCTCAGGGATGACAGAAACAGGTAGTTAAAGTGTGCAAGAAAACATTATAGCTATTAACCACTCACATATCTCAACATCTCAGTCTTCTCTCCTTGCTGTTCACACATGTTTTGGTCATTCTTTTTGACAAGGAACATCATGTGCCAGCTATGGTGACATCTGTTCGTGTCAACGTCCTCTTTAACCATCTTAAAATATGTACCCGATGTATCAAAGAGACACATTTGGGAGTGAGAAAAAGTTTAGTAATCCAAGATGTAACTGACCACAAGAACAAATAATGTGACAATTACCTCTGAACTTTGGCAAAGGTTATAATTGGGTTCAGGCTAGTGAAACAACTTTGAACTAAAATGTGGTTTGTCTAGGCAACAAAAAGAGCATAAACTTAAACAACCAAACCAGTGTGCTTGCAAGTTTTCAGTGAGTTAAATTTTATGCAAATAAACACATTTTTGTGGAGAATTGATTTGTTTGTTTTTTTAAATATTTTCAATATTACATGAAAATGAATTAGGTGACTTTTGAAAATTACATTACATAATCAATCAAAGCAAAAATCCTGCCAGTATTCATTTCTGACGACATCATTGTGTAGTAACACAGTTTGATAAGGCATTGATCTGATATTTGAGCCTCAAAGTAATATNAATCCTGCCAGTATTCATTTCTGACGACATCATTGTGTAGTAGCACAGTTTGATAAGGCATTGATCTGATATTTGAGCCTCAAAGTAATATAAAAAAAATCAGTGCAGACTTGATCTATACTGTGATGAGGTTCATAATTCAATCAGGTTTCTATAATGAGCTAATAAAGTTTCATATGTGAATGTAAATGGAAAAATGTGACAAAATGCCTTCAAATGTCTACAACGCAAAGCCAAGGTTTGCAGAACAGTTAGTTGTTAAGTAAAGTATATTTGGATTTGTAGTAAATGGCCTTCATTTTTCATGTGTTACTGCTGCTGCCATAAGGTTTTACTTAAGTTCAAATAAGAAACACAAGGTGGATATTGAATATATGTCAATCTTATTATGTTAAAATACTGCTCGTTTGTACTCCTGTTTTGTAATCTTTGCCTGAGAGAGAAACAAATTTCACTTACTTTTCATGCACAGAGCACCTTATTTTCGTTTTCAGACACTGACAGTGTAGATGGGCCTGGCTGGCAGCTTTTAAGCTAATCAGTCTCTAACTTGAAATGGTGGTGGCAGCAGTGACATATAAACAGGTGCTCTGGCACTGGGAGCAATAATCCAAACGTAATGGAAGACTCATCACTTCCCTGCCTGTCTTCTGTTTGTGTGCCAGTCCCTTTGATTTGTTGCCTTTGACCTGGTTTGACCCAATTTGATTAACAAGGACCTTTCTGTCCTCATTAGCCATGGTGTACACGCAAACAACCTCTCACCAGTTTCCCCCTCTAATCTGCACTTCTGCCTTTTTCATATTTTTTCCTCACCTATTGTTTTACTCCTGTTTCTTTCCATTCACCCACCAACTGCATTTTCTCACCTTCTGTCATATAACCAGTCCACCATCAATTCTAAATTGCAGAGGAAGCAGTTTCTGATATGCTTATTAATTAACATCCTCATTAAAAGACTCCGATATCAGGGAGGAGAATGATCTGGCCCGAATATAAGTAAACATATGACTCAAGCATAGCTCACACCATGGGATATACTTGAGCTTTGGTATTCTGTGCTGCTTTACTTAGTAACACAAGAGACTTGATTTACATAGTGATCAATAGATTCTAGCACAATAAAGGTCCAGATGAGTCATGTGGTGCCACACACTGGGCTGTGGCTGTGCAGCATTGCATCTGCATGATAAAGCAGTTGCGACCACACTTTCTTCTTTGAACTCCACATATCAGTAAATTAGCTCCCCACTGGCACTCTTCACCACTCTACACCACATCACCAGTTCACAATCTGAATGAGTGGGTTTAATGTACAGGTGGATACTCATTGTATATATTATACATTCCACTTTCTGAAGGCACCTGCTGTACTCATTAAAAATCAGAATCACTACTCTGTATGCATGTTTTATTTGTCCTCTTTCAGTGGGTGTCGCTCAGGTTAAAGACTGCTGCAGACTGCAGCCCACATGAGAAACAAAAGTAAACACTTTGTTCTTTCACTGTCTTGCCCAAACAATCCATAATGTTAATCATATAGGACCACACCTCACTGCACACACTCATACAGTAATTACTCACCCACATTCCAGTACCACTTATGCTGGAGTTTGGTATTCATAAACACTGCATTGAATTTATATCCATAATACAATGAGTAGACAGGCCAAGTCTGCTATTGAAGAGGTTCCAAGTCCCCTTATCACCACTGATACAGCCTGTTTATAAGACCACTGACTGTTTTTCTTTATATGTATCATTAACCAGCACACTGTCAACCAACATGTGCCAAAAACAAAAAAGGGACTTTTCTACGTCATGCTACTAATATAAAATTCAGAATATTCCCCCAAAGAGTGGAAACTGGGCCGCCATGCTAACACATCAGCTAAAACAGGCTTGAAGGTTTGTAGCTGATATGGTCAGATCCATCCCATAAACACAATGAAATGATTCCCTGTTAGAGATTGAACATGAAAATAATGATGATCTTTCCTCAAGGAGGTTACAATCACAGATGTTTTTTGTGCATATTATAGACTGTGTCAAATACAAAAAAATATAGAAGGAAAGTGGAAGATTGAGGGAAAAATTCTTTTAAGACATTTTGATTTGATACAATCAGGTCACAATCAAAATAAATGATTATAGTAGGCAGAATTGATTCAACTAAGGAAATTTCTTCAATTGTTTAATTGCGGTTACAACAATGGAAACTGGCAAGACAAACTGTTGCAATAATTCACATGCCGATATAACTGGTACATCTATATTAAATAATAGGTTGTTGTGTTTTTCAAATATAGACCATAAGTCTATGAACTTTGAAGATCAGAATTTGTGTGTACCATAAACAGATAACTGATCTGAGACAACAGATCTCATTTTTTGAGATCTGTGGTCCCAGACCTTTGATTTACCTTTTAAAAATATGGGCAGGGCATACACGTGCACAAAGAAACAGACACACTAACACACACATAAAAGAAGAGCACCCGAAGGTGAACAAGCTTCCCCCCTCTGTCGCCTCTCACCTTGTTGTCAGTGCATGGTAAGCTTTCTCACACGTGTCCTTTTCTCTAGGTGTGTGTCTTTTTTTTTGTCTCAGTGGCTGTGGGACAAAGCATTAGAGCCGTCACCAGTACAGTCCATTAACATTACATGCTAGAACAGATCACATTAACAGTCAAACAGGTCCCTTGAGCTTTTTTAATCCACCAAAAAACTTAAGAAGATTGCACATCTTTTCAATTAGGTTAGGTGTGTAAAGGCTCTCTGTGAAAGACATTTTTCAATAAAGGACACTGTCCATGACATACTTTGTGCCTATATTAAATTACATTTCAAATATTCAAAGCAGGACTGACAGGCATGGCACATGACACATGCTGCAAATATAATTTCTTCATCAAAGGCTTTATGCATAATATGTCTACTGCTTAGTGAATCAAATGAATATGACATCCAGTCATTTGAAATAAACATGCAAAAAACTTGTATAAAAGGATCATATATAAATGAAAATGCTATAAAAGTTTCTTTTAGATAAGAGCAATCGTATAATAGTCGTATAATATACCCAACATTTAATCCATCAATAGCTTCAATCATGTTGTATTTGTATTTTCTAAAACAGGTGATTGCATGGTGTTATTGAATAAAATGTAATGGTTCAGAGAAAATAAAACTATCATTTTTACTTATTTATAAAGCACACATTGTTGAGGATAAAAAACAAAAGGGTTAGGGTAAATGAATTCATGGAAAAAACAGGCAGATTAAATAGTAAAATATTGAACGCAGAGCTTGAGTGGCATATTCATGTCTAATGCAGACTGTAGGTATACAGAGACATGACCTACATTGGACAGTAAAGAAATCTATTCAAATACAATGTAAACCAGGTTGAATCCCTACAGTACAGACCACTTTGCTGCACACTTGGCTTTCAGTGGTTAAATGAGAATTACAATCTTTAGTATTACAAACTAACCATCAAACCACCATCACAGATTAAATAAAAGACACTTACCCACTTTTGACCCACTCCAGCCGTGCAGCTGTGTGACAAGAGGCAGTCCAAAATATTATCCAAAACATTCACATCCTCAGTGATGTCAATCCCAGTCCCTCACTCAGCGAAGTGTCAACTGGCTCTTGAATGAATCAGGCAAAAAAA
>JANJYP010088364.1:0-10802 GCA_024605115.1 Rastrelliger brachysoma | reverse complement strand
CTCCAAATCTAACCCAAAGACATATGCAACATCACAAGGCACGAACACAGTGCTGCAGTGTATATCACTCTGAATAAAAACATGGTTAAAACAGTGAGTGTTAGTGTGCATTCACTCACCGGTTTGTTTACAGCTGCTTCAGGAAGTTAAGCTAACACTTATCCCTCAGCAAAAGAGACGAAAACTTGAATCGTGCAGACAGAAACTGTATTCCAGCATTTTCATGCTTTCCTGAAAAGAAATGATCCTGCAGTGCAGTAATATATTATATATATTCATATATCTCAATGAAGCTGCCGTCCATATCCATAAGTACTTAACAACATAGCAGTAGCTTACAGCAGCGAGCCGCTGGCACTTCGGGAAGTTTTGGGTTGGGTGATATACGCTGCAGCGTTGTGTTCTAAGGTACCTACTGATGTTGCATATCTTAATCTGCCCCCATAGGTTATCAGTGAGTCCTACGTCCCGTTGGGGGACAGCTATATAGGCCGGACCATATTTCGCTGCATCTTCGGTAATAGTAAGCCTCACGGAGCTTCAGCAATAGAGCCTTATGTTGAAAATGACCAAAGTTGTCCTTTAACATGTGTGTTGTGTTGTGCTGTGATGTGAAATTTGTTTGAAGTGATGCGAATTACAATTGTTCTATAATACATAGTTCAACAAACGTTATAGTGATTTTCATGAACCAATTTAGACTGTGTTCTTTAGGGAGTCAAATTATTAAGTCTCTAAAAAGAACAATTTCCTGATTTTGATCGTTCTACATCTTCAACTGATTATGAACTTAAGAAAAACATCTTGATTTTTGCTTTACTTGTGTTTGTTATGCTCTTCCTTTTGATCCTCCCTTCTAAGTGTAACTTAGCACCAACTGAAAATCTTGTTTTTGCTGTGGTTTAACATTTTGCCTGCTGCAGTGATGGAGCAGTGTACTCCAGGATGCGCCACATCGACATCAATGTTGGTGTGGTTATACTTGCAATGGAGCACATATCTGACCATACCAAACCCCATCCATTAGTGTTGTTGGGTGTGGTTACCAATAGAAACAAGGATCGCACACTGAATCAGAGTTCACTCATATTAATTTGTAATATCTTTCTCTGGTCATTTCTATGGTCAAAAGTAAAACAGACTTAAAATTGTCAATAACAGTTACACAGTGCTTATCAACCTGGTGTTAAATTATAGTTTCTACAGTCTGATTTCCTTTAGCCTTGTCTGTATTATGTACTCCTCCATGTTATGATGTATTCTCATTTTCTCATGCACTTTCTTGTTTTTCCACATCTTTTATGTTCCCAGGCTCGTTTGGTCAACATAAGTCTCACCCGCGCTCTGGTGATGTCACTGAACAAAAAGCTGACCCTACAATCCAGACAGCCAGAGTACCTTCCGTAGATGAGCATTCCCAATGTTCAGACACAGAAGTGGATCATGACCTCAACAGTGACCACAATCACAAACACTCAAACCGGCGTGCCACTGACACCTATACAATCACCAGCGAGTCAGGTATGGAGCCAGAGAATGAGCTGGACCCAGATGGAACCAGTCACTGCTTGTCATCCACTGCACCCATGGGAGCAAATGATGGTGCTGACACACCCTTGTCTGATGAGGAACTGGAGAAGGACTTTGAAGTGGAATTCATGTGTAAGGAGACCTATGATATGGTGTGCAAAGAGAATCACTCATCGTATGTGGAATTTCCCTCCATCGAACCCTCTGAGCTTGCTTCCTTCTCCAGCTACGTGTCCTCCAGCCGCTCAGATGCTCTGGACCACTCCAACAGTTCTGATGCACCAATAGTATCCGCAATGGAGGCAGCAGCTAATGACTCCACCTCTCCTTCTTCAGACCCAGGGATAGCAGATATGAACCAGCAAGGTTACATGACTTCAGACCAAGACAAGGACCTCAGCTCTCCAGGCTCTGAATCTGACATTGAAGGGGAACTGGAGGCAGCCTTTGCCTGTGGAGGTACCGTAGTCTCCAACATGATTTCCTCTATCTCAGAGACAGAGCTAGACTTGACTAGTGATGACAGTAGCAGTGGTCGCTCTTCTCACCTCACCAATTCCATTGAGGAGGCCAGCTCACCTACATCAGATCAGGAACTGGACCCCGATACAGAGTTAGAGCAGGATAGTGGCATTGTAGGACTGAAAGCTTCCCTCTTCCTGGGCCAGCCTGACCCAATCAAAGAAGGTTCTCCTTTGCCCTCACCATCACCTCTACCCTCACCCACTATTGCCACTCCATCTCCTGTTGACTCACCCATTTTGCCCCCTGAGTCATACGATGATGAGCAAGCTCTGATGGGGCTACAGAATGTGGACGATGATCTGTCTTGTGAGCACCAGGCTGACCCAGATGAGACTTTGCCTCCAGCCCAGCACTGTGAGGACAGTCTGTCCAGACAGATGGTGCTGCAAATAGAACCAGACCACAGCCTAGAGAGCTTCAAACGCTCCTTCTACCTACCAGTGGGACCCAGGCTAATGCCAAATGCTGATGAATATGATGGAACCAGCGAAGGAGACTCAGAATCAGAAAGTGAAGACGACTTGAGTGAGAACTCAGATTCACCCTGGCTGCTTAGCAACTTGGTCAACAGGATGATCTCAGAAGGTTCATACCCAATCAGCTGTCCGGAGGACTGCTTCAAGAGGAAAGCGTCTGTGTCAGATACCATCTCACCATCCTCAGACATTGGAGATGGAGATGGTTTCAATGATGATTACCAAGGGAAAAAAATGGGAATGGATGGATCAGAGGGGGAAGAGAGGGAAGGTAAAGGGTTCAGGAAGGAAACAATGGAGCCAGGAGACAGGAGATCAGAGTGTGCAGACAGGGCAGAGTCTTCAAATGGAGGAGCATCAAAAAGCCCCTCTCTCTATTTAAACAACACTACAGGTGACACCATAACTCCACTGGCTTTGGAGCACTATGTAGACAACAGCAGGGGGACCACAGACTCAGAGAACCTCACAGATAAACCATCCAAGAACACCAGGAGACAGGAGGAAGATGACGAGCCAAACAATGACTTAATGATGGGGAGAAAGGATCTGGACTCACCAAGCCTTACAGAGAGTGTGGTTAGCGACAAAGATGAAGGACGAGAGACAGAACCCAGGCCAACAAGCCGCTCCACAGCCTCTCTTGAACGCATCACTGAGGTCAAACACAGCCTGACATTAGATATACCCACCACTCAGACTAACCGCTGCTTCAGCCTCACCTACTCCACAGACAATGATGATGAGGAGGACGATGGGGACTCTTATCCATTTATGGGCGGCTTGAGGAGGGAGTCCTACAGGGGTAGTGACTTAGAGCTTGACAGTTCACCACCCATTGATTCCAGTGTGCAAGACCATCCCTTGTCTGACCATGAGCTCCCTCTGTGTGAGAAAGATCTGGCTCTGAGGCAGCCAAATGAAGATGATGGACTGGCCTATGACTCCATGAAGTATACTTTAGTGGTTGATGAGAATACTACGCTGGAACTAGTCAGTCTCAGAAGGTATGTAATCTAGTGGCAATAATGTTTCAATAATGTTTCTTTTAAAGCACACACTAGTTTTTTATTTGTGTCTCTTATTAGTTATTGAAGCAGTCTTAGATAACCAGTCGCTGCCTACCTTTGAGTTGAGATTTGAAACTGACAAATCTGCCCTCACAGGTGCACCTCTGTTCTGAGCGATGACAGTGAGCTCTCCACACTATGTGATGAGGAGCCTTTGGGGACAGGACATGCTGGTTATGGTTGCGATGAGGAGGATGTGAAACCAGAACTCCTCAGTTCTTCTGAGGACTCATCCCCTGAGGCTGACCTCCCATTTTCAAAGAAGTTCCTAAATGTGTTTGTCAACAGCACATCCCGCTCCTCCAGTAAGTCAAACACATGGGCTGTTCAGATACCACAGCCTACTAAACAAAGCAGAAAGTATGTACTAGTAATCAGAGATGGAATGGAAATATGCATCTTTACTTTATTGCAGAGAGTTAGATGAGTTAGATAAGAGATTGATACCACTTTTTTACATGAGAGTAGCATGTAGTATTGATCTTTTCATCTAACTAGGAAGGAAAGGAACTGGCCTGAAAGTTTTTCATAAAATGTCAAACTAGTCATTTAACTTAAGGTTCTGTAAATGATATACCCTACAGGTTACAGCATAATAGCTATAACCATTCAAGTATTATACTATATTAGAGTCCAGCTCATCCCAGTAAACATGATGCATTATCATATGATCCAAATTCGGCCGGAAGCCCACACAAGACATATGGGAGGGTACTGCTTCTGAGTACATCCATCATCAATCAGTGCTCTTCAAGATTCATATCTCTAATGAGGGGCAATTTGCATAATGAAAGCTAATCACAAAAGATTTTATTGTAATTTATTTTTTGACAAATCCATTTAGCTTACATTTAGACATAGAAAGTTTAGATGGGTAATGTTCTTCCAACAAATTACAGATTAAATAAAGGATAAAGGTCACTCATTGTGCTATTTCTCTCATTTGCATTCAATTTTACTTGAAAGGGGTAGTTCTTGAGATGCTGAGATAGTATAACTTGTGTCTATTTGCCATGTAGGTACAGAATCCTTTGGACTTTTCTCCTGTACCATTAATGGAGAGGAGAGGGACCAGACACACAGGGCAGTGTACAGGTAAGAAAACCCTCCATATAGCCATTTTAACAGCTGAACAATAGTGGAAGCTTAAACAGCAAAATAAAAAAACAGATCTAATTAATAGTAAAAGAGAAGAGTAGATACAATAAAGTAATACTTGCTTTTGTTCATGTAAAAAATATATTTTCAATTACGATAACTTGTATCATTTGCTACAATTTTCTAATAACCATTTTGTGCCTTCAGGAAAATGTCCTTGTGCAAATATTCCTTCAAGGTTTCATGTATTTTAGTATGCTATATGGGTCATTCATTGATAGTGAATATCTCATGATGTTAGGGAGGAGTGCAGATGTCTAAGCTACAGCTAGACGTCTCAAAGGGTGCTAGGTGGTCTAATGATCACATCATCTACCACCTGTGTCTTTGAGAGGGAGAAAGCTACATACATGTCAATTATGTCTTCTGGCCCACAGCCCTCTCTCAATAATCATTCCCCCACATTTAGCACCCTTTGCCTCCCCCTACCCACCCAACAACCTTCTCTGTCAGTTCCTCCCTCACTCCACTCTCGTTGCTCTCCATTTGGTGTCACCTGAAATGCAAACAGATGTGTTGTAATCAAACAATAAACACTCAACTGTCATGTCATGTAAGGGCAATGTTCAACAGAGATGTTTTTTCTTTTTTCCTCACACTTTATGCTGCCCTCTGCAGGTTCATTCCCAGACATGCAGATGAGCTGGAGCTAGATGTGGATGATCCTCTATATGTGGAGGAGGAAGAGGATGACTACTGGTACAGAGGCTATAACATGCGGACAGGGGAAAGGGGCATCTTTCCTGCTTTCTATGCCCAAGAGGTCATAGGCCAGTCCAAGGAGCTGTTGGGTGAGTGACATGACTCCAACTGACTATTGTCTTGATTGAGTCTATGAAACTGTTTGTTTCATAGAAATATCTCATGTTGGTATGTGTGTGTCCACATTACACCCTTTAGGAATGAAACGAAATCCAGCATGGATTGAAACTTTCAGCGTTCAGTTCTTGGGTTCTGTTGAGGTACCTTATCACCAAGGCAATGGCATTTTGTGCGCCGCCATGCAGAAGGTAAGCAGAGTATAAAACAACAAGATGTGTACAATCTCACAAAACAGGCAAAAGCACATACTGAATGTATATATCTTATCCAACATGAAAGTGTTTATTATGTGCTGTGGTGATAATTTCTCTGTTAGATTGCGATATCGAGGAAACGGACAGTGCACGTGCGGCCTCCTTCCCTGTGTGAGTTGGAGATTAGCTTGCAAGGAGTGAAACTGATCATGAGCCTGGAGGATGAATATGACTCCCTCGATGAGGTATGGAACAAGTTTACTATAAATCACTTATACATTTAAAATGTTAAAATATTTGATTAATGCTCCATCGAGAATAATTTCAATTTTTTAAAACTATGGTTGAATAAACCTCCATAGCAGTGTTATATCTTATGTGGGCATCTTCTTTTTTATGTGCCTCCTTTGTGCATGATACACATTTTTAGATGTACTTCCATGGTGAATTTAACAGTAGTAGTTCAAAATAGTAGTGGAGCCAAGTGTCAAGCAGGCTGATGCATGCAGGTTAAATAAAAAAAAAATGGGAATAGGATTTACTATAACAAATCATTCATAATAGATTTTCAATAAGATCTTTCATTGAACACAATTATCTAACTCCAGAACAACTAGACTAGAGTCTAAGGATAGACTTTGCTGTATATTGTACAGATTGTGAAGCCATCTGACATAAATTCATGTATAATTTGTATAAATAAAATCGTTAATTCCTCTTTTCTTGTCTGTATATGCATCTGTCTTTAATTTTAGTTTGACAGATGTAGTCACTTTTTCCAAATGAAGAACATCTCATTCTGTGGATGCCATCCAAGGAACAATTGGTAAGCAGTCATACTCATCCTCTGCTGTCTTGTTACAAGTTTATACTCTAACATTTGACTGATTGCATCATATTGTTTTCTTCTCTCTGCAGCTACTTTGGCTTCATTACTAAGCACCCAATGCTGAACAGATTTGCTTGCCATGTGTTTGTATCCCAGGAGTCCATGCGACCTGTAGCAGAGTGTGTTGGGTGAGTCATATATATAAATTACTCAACAATAAATATTGTATAAAGTAAGATAGAGGACTGACTAAAGTAAAATAATTAACAAAGGAGCTAATAATGTAGTTTAGTGCTTGGTCCTAGCCTACAAAGGGCAGTGTATGTAGAGAGGAGAAACTTAAAGTCAGTTGTACATGTTGCAGGAAGCATCTAAAAAGTACCAAGTAGGCATCAGTATCGGATAAAACCCATCCAATACCCAACCCTAGCACTAACTAGATATATCTTAAGAAACAAATGATAATAGTGTAAATTTGTCACCACATGAAAGTTTAGTATGGTAAGTTATTTTCTATTAGCTAGCAGACAGCTCTCATCAGGTTGTCTTTTCTGCAGACGAGCCTTCCAGGAGTACTACCAGGAGCATCTGGAGTATGCCTGCCCCACTGAGGACATCTACCTAGAGTAAGAAGCAGTGTTGCCATTGCAACCTTCTTCCTCTACAGCTCACGTATGTTCATCAAGTTTGCCACCAGAGGGCACTGTCAGCAGGGGTCTCCTCTTCATTGTAAAATACTCTTCTGTGTCCTTCTGACACTAGGATCTTAATTTCTACAGTATACTAGGCATTTGACTGATTTCATTCATCTCCCTCTCTCTTTGTTTATTTCCATCTTCTTGATGGATTGATTGCCTGTTTCTTTGGTCTTTTTCTATGATATAAAACTAAGACGCTGAGCACCTGTTTATTTAAAGGTTCCTCTTTTGAAATGAAAACAATATGCCTACTACTGCTGTTTCACTTTTCAATGCATGGCTAGTAGGATTACTGCACACAGACACAACAAGAAATACACATATCCAAGTGAATGGCAAGCAGCTCAACAATCAGTTAGGAAATGGTGTAGAATTAAGAGGTTTAACTAACTGTAAATATGTATTTGTTCAATATTGACAAACTGCTCATTTGATTTCTACTGATAGTGACATTGGAGCACAGTAGAGAGAGTACAGTGAACTGTTCTTGGTCTGAGCTTACCCCTGTGTCGCGTACAAGACGTATTGTGTGTTGTAAATATATGTATAGAGAGTAGACATACAGGCGCCTCATCCAGACTAATTAAGAAACAGTCAAAGTTGAGACTGATGGAGGGATTCTTATTCTCAGCTTTGTTGTGGGTATTAACACTCTGACAAGGAGTTACTGCATATAAAAAAAAATAGAAAAGCTGTACTGACCTAGAATGAACTTTGAATGTCATCAGCCCCACATATTTTATTCTGTTTGGATTGTATGCAGCGGTTGTCAGTACATTTGAATGATACAACAGAACCACTTTACCTTTGTTCAGTCCTAAAAGTTACAACTATTTGCTGTGTGCTTTGCTATGATTGATGTGACATAAGGTCAAAGAAAGCAAAGGCCCTCTGAAAAGCCATATTCTCACCCTTTTGATTGTTTAAATCTACTTTTTAGTGATATCCTAGCCTCCGCTTTCTTTTGACTGGGCAGTTTCAGCAAGGAAAAGGAATGACTGGATTAACAAACAGCAGTAGCCATTTGTCAGTAATGCTGTATGGCATTGTGCCTACTTTGAAATCAGAGTGTCCTACTAATACTTGGTCCTGGTATCACAATGAAATCAAACCTTTAATAACGCATTAAAAGGGTTTTATAGTTATGTAAATGGTTAGACTTTGATCTCGTTTTTTAAGCATGATGGGCAGAAGGGACGGCCACATGTTCTCATATTTATTTATTGCATTTAATCTGGTGAAAGGCTGAGCATCATTCACATGTTACTCAATAATCCACAATAACCCCATTCTGGGGTTGTTGCAGTGCACCATAGTTTTCAGTAAAACATCTTAAAAAGGGGAGGAGGAAATTTTTGAAAAATGCAGCTACCACAGTTAACTGTTATCTGATATTTCAGGCTTTTTCCAACCCCACTATTTCTTTAGACACTGTTTGCCATCTTGTTGAGTTGCTTTTCAGTCATAGTCCACCAAAACAAACTCCTCAGATCTGCAGGATTTCAGTATTCACTGAAAGCTGATATGGCAGGAGTGGTGTAGGGTGTTATCTACATATGTATTGCTGTCAGTTAGATCATGTAAATACAATAGCGAATCTAAGATAGTGCTGTGTCTTTTATGTTGAGTATGTTAATGAAATATGTACATGAATTAAAAAAAAGAGATCACAACCTGACAAAATCCCTCTAAAAGAACACAACAAAAAAACAAAACAAAAACAAGACAAAACATGTAAACATCTGTGATCTGCAATAATTTTATTTCAGTGTCTTATGTTTTTACACAAGGTGTTATCTCAGTATCTGTCACACAGGCGAAATTTGGGTTCCTGCCAGCTCCATAACTCTACAAAAAGGCTTCAGCAGCACATTTAGGGCGCATTTGTGAGATGTGACATCATTAGTGTGAGACACACCCACCAGACCACTGACTAATCTGCTGTTAGAGCTGAATAGTGACTGAGTCAGCTGCCATTGGAAAACTATTATTGCGTCTTGCCAATTATAGTAATTGCCTTTGAGCTCCAACAGTTTGAGCCATCTCTGATCTGTATCTCTTTGCTTCTGTTTGTTTTTCTATATTGTTACAGCCTAGTTCAAATCCTTCTTTCCACACAGCTACACAAAATCTTCTGATGATGAGCTAGTCCCATATAGCCGCTGAGACATACATTAACAATTAAACCAAACTTTTGACTTTATTACATTAACAAGACTCTTCACTGTATACCTAGAGCAAAACAGTATGTGACAGAACAAAACATATCCTATCTTGTATATTTAAAAACAAGGACTTGTAAAATTCAAGGGAAAAACAAAGAAAAAATGACAAAAAAATCAATCTGCCTTGTCATGACTTTGGTCTTATGAATAAAATATATGCTTGATGTCCAAAATCTTTATTGTCGTCTTTATTGTGCAGATCTACTCTTGATCTGTTTGATTGTGATTAAAATGATGTAAAACATTTTCAGCTTTCAGAAGTGCCATAAACTGAAATTTGTATGATTAGAAATGTCTGAAGTGCATAATAAAACATATATACAAGGAGAAAAAGTACAGTACACTGTTACACATTCATTGTAAATTCAGTCATTATTAACCCTTTTAAGAATCACATTTGTGTTAATGTTCTTCATTGACCAAACTGATTATTTACAATGTTAAAGTACTTTTAAAGTCGTACAGAAATGAAAAATGAATTTCATCAATCAGACGAAGTGGTCCAAAAATTTTGCAAAATTCTACTTTTGAATAAATCTGGGCTGAAAGTGTGTTATTTTTTTCATGTAGATTAATGCAAGTCAACGAATTGTGCGTCACCTTATACGGTATATTTCGGACAATGATATCAGGATCTGTCACCTGTCAATCAAACGACTACTGTTGTCACATAATAAGCGTCTGCTAAACACACTTACACACCGAGCCTAACAACATCCAATCAAGTTCCAGTCGAAACATTCAGTATGTCGCCCCACAACATCCCACCCGCTCGATAATGGCCAAGGGTTAGGGCCATTTCTGTGCGACTTTAAACATGAACAGTGATTAAAGCAACTGTCCACAAGTAGTGGTCCATCATTAGACAATTACAAAATCAATATTTAGTGCCATCATTGAGCAGTTTTGAGGAAAATCAGTGCAGTACTTCTACTATCCCATCAACAATGGCAGCAGGTGGGTTTGGGTCTACACTGAGGATTGCAGCAAGGCTCCAGTTGTGGGTCTGTTCCTTTTGATATCTGACTCTCCCCAAACACCATGGAGGCTTCAAACTGCTCCTTGACTCTTTTAATTCTCTCTAGCAGGGTTTGGAGGTCAGGTCTTTCTGCTAAAGGGAGAGGGTAGTTCTCAGAGGGGTCAGCCTCAAGGTCAAAAATAAGAGGGGGGTCGTGGGCTTTGAGGACTGCAAATACAGGGCAGTCTTTGTCAGGGGTGGTGCCACTGTGGGTAGCGCCTGATGCAAAAAAAAACAAAAAAAAAAAAAACATAAAG
>JANJYP010088327.1:0-11916 GCA_024605115.1 Rastrelliger brachysoma | reverse complement strand
GTGATGTTACTGAACCAATGAAAGTTTTCAAATATCTATATAAAAAAAGAGAGAGAGACAGCTTTGATTGATCTACAGATAACTGATGTCTAATAGAATGCATTGATTGCTGTCAACAGATTTCTTTCTGGTTCAAATGTAAGAGTCTGCCTCTTCTCTTATTTCCACTCATTCTCTTGTACAGATTACAAGACTTTTGAGATCATGAGCAAATGTGCATGTCTTTTTTTGCACTGGAGATTTGCATCAAATAAGTACAGTCCACTTTCCATGGCCTAGTTTCAGTTCATTTTGCCCCTGATTCTGATAACTTTTGAGCAATTCTTTGTTTATGATTTAATTCTGTTCTATAAAATCATGAAGATATTCTTACCAATCAAATTTATTTTTTGTCTCTTACATTTAGCACTCTTTTGTGCTTTCATGCTGTATTTCTTCAAAATTCCCTAATGTTTTGGTGATGGCGATAATGCTAACTATGCATGCATATCTCGATTTCATTTGCCCTTGTCTATGTGTGTGTTTCAGTCTGCCTCTCAGTCTTCAGAGCTGTGCCAGTCCCAACTACAGCCACCTCAAGTTCAGTCATCTATAGAGAGGTAATGCACACAAGCAAACTTAAGTACACAATCACTGAACCAATGCCACACTCCTACAAAACTACATTTCTTTTATCTCATCTGTGCTTCTTTCTCTACTTCTATCTCATCTCTTTATCTCAGTGGCCACTCTGAGACTTCAGGTCTGAGTGACGGCAATGAGGGAGGAGGAGGAGGTCGTCACGAAGGCCGCTCCACCAAGCGACACCAGAGACGTTCTGTTCGCAGTCGATCACGCCATGAGAAGATTGCCAAGGCGAAACTCAATGTTCTCAATGTAATGACACATGCTATTAATCATATAAAGTATTAATTAAACCATAAATTCTGTTTTGCTCATTGCTGGTATTTATTAGTTGTTAGAGTAACGAGTTGCACTGAATGTAATTTGAAACATCTAATAAAGATGCTCATCTGTTTACATTCTGTGTGTTTATGCATGTAGATCTCTAATCGAGGAGACAGGGTAGCTGAGTGTCAGCTGGAGACCCACAACAGGAAGATGGTCACCTTCAGGTTTGACCTAGATGGAGACAACCCTGAGGAGATAGCCCAGATCATGGTAAACACACTGTCATTAATTCATTGTTTTCAATAAATCCTTTGATTAATTTACTCTCTCTAATCAAGTTACAGCATTAACAGCTCTATTTTAGGCTGGAATATGCTTCACATGCCAGAGTGTGTGCTATCTGCCCTTTGTCATCTCCTGAAGTACACATAATTGCCGTGCTCTTGTCCTTGTCCTTTCATGGAGAGAGCTTTTATACAGATCCCACATGAGACAAAATTACACCTGTGTGGCTACAAAATCTGCCAAATGCAGGCATGAGAAGCATAAAGTATTGACACTATTCTCTCTGTAGCATACTATGCACACACACCCACATCTGAGCCTCTTGCAAAGCCAGATTCTGACCTCTTGTTTTGTGCTGATGTGTGCACGTCCAGGTCCAGAGCGAGTTTATCCTAGAGAGCGAGCGGGAGTCGTTCATCGAGCAGGTCAGAGAAGTGATAGAAAACGCTGATGAGAAAGGCCTGGAGAGGGACACAAACAGCAAGGTAAATGCAGCAAGTTTTCTGGAGGTTTAAAGTTTCTGAAATGTTTAGATTTTATGTAGTGTGTTCACCTTGTTGATCATAGTTGACCTTGTTTACTGTGTAACATGTTATCCTATTGATTTACAGATAGCAGGTGACTTGGCACAGCAGATTCCTGCTATATCTGTCCCCATGCCAGGTATTATTAATATTACTCATGATATGCATTGTGATAACATTTGTTTTTTTTATGGATAAATCTCAATTTAATGCTAATATGCAAAATTTGTCTCATTGTTTTTCTCATTGAAACTAACAAATTACTATATTTTTTGCTCTTCCTCTCTTCTCAGACATCCCTCCCAGTGCAACAGCACAAGTGGTTCACTCGGCAGGTCGCAAGTTCATCGTCAGCCCCGTACCTGAAGCCAGGCTGAAGGAACCAAACTTTCCCACCTGTCCCTCTCCTGCCCCTGCACCTCCTGTTGAAACAAGTAAGATTATTGTGTGTGCGTGCATGCATGTTTTTTTGTGTCATTTTACTGCATAGGGCATGTTCAACTTCTGATGAATCATTATAATTATGATGTTCAAAACAAAAATATGAAAAAATGGTTGTTTCCAAAAAAAAAAAAAAAAAAGCTGAATTTTCCTGCAACTTCAAACACAAAAATACATACAAAATGACAGCATACTTAGTCACACACACACAGTTATTGGATTAAGCTGTAATGCTTTTAGAGGAAATTGCCCAAATGTTCTGTACAAATGCAATAATACACTGGCATTTATTTAATTTGATACCATAGGATCTTCTGGTAGAACACTGAAATATAAATAGCTGTATCCTATCTTCTATCTGATCATGTGGAATTTTGAATATATGTCAAAAATACCTTCTTATTGAGAAAATTCAAAAGATCAAAAGAAGCAGATTAAAAACAAAACAAAAAATGTTGGCCTTTCTAATTCTGTAAATAACACCAAGGAGACACATGACATATTTTGATAATTGACTTTCAAAGCTTGGAAGACAAAGAGACTCTGTGGACAAATCCAATCAGCATCACTGGACTTAAGGTAGTCATAGTTTAAGTGGTAACCGTTTCCTCCTGTTCACACTCTGACTACAGCACATGCTTTCTATGTGTGACATAATACCAAAAAATTAAATAAAAATTTAGCCTAGCCTAGAAACCTAGAATAACTAATGTACGTCAGTAATTGAAGCTTCTTTTATAACCCCATTGAAAGTCACGTCATCAGTCATATGATTTTACTACGTTTGACCCTCTAATAGTCTCCTTATGAGATTGTAACATTTGATTTGAGTTTACCAAGAACATTACTGACATAATTATGCCTTTGGTCCTACACACATTTTTGGATCTGCCAGAGAGTGAAAACAAACCATAAAAGTATTTGCAGATACAATTTGGCAAAGGACAATCTCCTTCAGTGAACAGCTTGCACAGGTTGTGCTTTAAAATTCACCAAGGACTCGCTGGTGAGGGAATGTTGTCATTTAAATGTCATTAAATTAAATTCAAGATTACGGTCTGGGCTTGCTTTATGTGAAAAGTCACGTGAGATAACTTTTGTTGTGATTTGGCACTATATAAATAAAACTGAATTGAAATGTATTAAAATATTTTCTTTTTTCTAGTTCCTGCAGCTTCAGCTCAAGCACCATCTCAAACTCCAGGCCAAGGTTTGGGGTTGTCCCAGTCTGCAGGAGCAATCAGCTTACAACAAGCATTCAGTGAGCTCAGACAAAGCCAGAATCTGTTTGAGCCAGGACCCAGTACTGCCCCAGCCTCCATCCACCCCACCCATCCTCTACAGGCCTCAGCAGCCTCTTTACCCCCACAGGCAAACACCGTCAGCGGCTCTGCTTCTACTGTGGACCCTATTGCTGGACTTGTCCCTTCTAATTTAAACCAGGCACAGGAGCAGGTCCTGGATTCCTCCACACCCTCCTCTTTAGCCGCTGCCTGTCTCAGTCCTCCTTGTTCCTCCTCCCCACCTTCCACTGTGGTGAATCAGTCCATCCTTCAGTCACCGGTACTTTCACAGACAGCTGTACAAGCTGCATCCCAACCCCAGGGACAGGGGCAAGCACAAATTCCGCCCCAGGCTTTCACACACCCTCAGTCCCAAGCAACAGTTTGTGCTGTCAGTGCTACTTCAGTACCTTCCTCTTTACCACTGACCAGCATCCCTCCAACAATACCGACCCCTCCTTCCACCCAGACTATTCCTCTTGTATCCTCTCCTGCTTCCTCTTCCACCCTTCCAGCCACTGAAGTCCCCTCCGATCATCCTTCAGGCGCACCAATCTCTTCTGCTACTTCTCTTTCTTCCACTGTCATCCCCACAACTGCCATGTCAGGCCCTCAGCTCACTTCATCTGCTGCTTCCCATCCCACTGCCCCTTCCTCCACCTCCTCCTCCTCTGTGGGGCTCCAGCCAGTGACCACCAACGCTCCTTCAGTCCAGCCAACCCTGGTACACTCCCAGCCGCAGACAACAGCCTTGCCTGGACAGGCGCACACTCACTGTGGGGAATGTGATGCAAGGTGAGAGATGCTTTATGTGTAATCATTCCTAAATGAGGTGCTGGGATTCATATCTCAATACTTTTTAGATATGAGTTTGTAATATTGTATATAGAAAGCTATCAATTAAGGAAAGCAGGCACCATTTTCATAAAGGTTCCTCATTTAAATCACAATTTTACCAATATTATTGTTTTATTTAAACCAAGTTAAATTATATCTGTGTATGCTAATATTAATTAAAATTAATAAAAAAAAAGTTCTGTTGTCACTACTGAAACTTATCTTAGCACTAATTGTCCAAGTCTGTACAAGTCTAGGCAATTGTTTACTATGTCTTTGTACAGAAAACTAATATAGCCTAGTTAATATGTTACTCAGATATATACAGTGATATGAATTAACAGTGTTACTAATGGCGTTACTAAATCTGCTTGAGGTAAAAGGCAAGATGTGAAGTGTATATTATGTCCTGGAGACAAATGTTTATGTCTGTTGTACGCAACTGTGATCTAATGAATCATCTCTCAATGGTACGCGCTGCTACAGTAGTGGCCAATACAGAGTCAATATCAATATAGGGTGCCTTTTAGACTTCTCCATTAGCACAGCAGTGTGTGGAACATGCAAAATTCACATAGCCTACATCCAATGAAACAAAGCAGTATGAAATTAAGGAAACATATTTTAAGAGACATACTGATATGTATGTTTGGCTATTCATAATAACAAATAAAAGTTTCATTATTCTGCTATATTTTAATGTCTGAGTGATTCTGATGAGAACACCAAAAGGCACTTTATGTTGATAATAACTCAACACCATTGTTACCCTGTTGATGAAGTAACGTTCCCAACACTGTATACCTTTATACATTTATATACCTTTTATCAGTTGAGATTTTTCCAGCAACATTGACTGTACCTACAGGATTATTAATTAATTAATTAATAATTAATAGAATAATTAATAATTCTAATTAATAACTTAAATGACAATGAATTTGATGATGAAACTGATAACTGATTTAAGTCATTTAATGAACAAAATTAGAGACTTTCACTACTATCTTTTTTTCAGGTGTGAGGCATCCACTGAGTCCCAAGGCAAACCGGATGATATCCAAGTTCTGGAGAAGAAGCTGCGGTCTCTCTTCATGGATCTTGGTGGAGGGGTGTCCTCCAACCAGGGTGAACTGCTAGCTGCTGACCCTACCTCTGGAACATCTGTGGGAGGTACCTCATCCCCTATGGGCCCCAGCTCTACCTCCACCACATCTGTCACCACACCCGGCTCCAACCAGCCAGCCAATCCTCCTCAGCCCCCCTCCAGCTTAGCACTGGGGTCACTGGGGTCACCCGCCACAATCCAAGGCCCTGGTACACCCATCTCCACCCCTGCACAGACTGGTAGGATGTGTTTCTGAATAGTGTCAGTTAAGCTGTGTTTTTATAGTGTTTCTCAAAGATTTCATGTTATCCATTTCCACAGTCATCCCAGCCTCATCCTTTGGCCAGACCACTCCATCCAAAACTCCCTTATCCAGGGTACCGGTGAGTGAGTTTTGCAGTGATAGCAATATCAGTTTTTCATCTTATTAGACTACTAACTGTATAATTTATTTAATTCTGTGGCCAGAGCACAAACAAGTTTAGGATTTTTTGGTAGCTCTGCCAAGTAATTTACAGTACTACATTTTTAAAGGTGAAAAGGTCACTGATAACTTAAAAGTCTAGGAAAATGTTTCTATTCACTTTCTTCACATCTCATCTAGCATGGAAATTTCTTTTAACATTCTCCCGAATGATGACTAACCTCCTCTACAAATCTTTTCTCTAATTTCTTCCACTCTCTTTCTTTCCATCACCTCTCTTTTTCTGGGATTAGGCCAGTTCTCCTCCTTCAGAACTCCTGCCATGCTTCCCTGGACCTTGTCTAATACAGGTGTTTTTTGCTTCTTTTTAAGAGATGCTGTTCCCATTTCAAGATAATAACGTGTTAATGCTGAGTTTACAGTGTTTATCAAGTTATATCATTTCTTTGCTGCATCTGTATTGGACATGTATGCGTATTTGTTGTGTAGCCTATAAATAGTGCTTTTGCTCATGACCTTAATGTCTGATTCACTACAGTATTTAGCAGAACTAGCACAACCTAACCATATGTGACAGGATCCTGAAGGGAGATCACAGTTCAAATCTTACACAAAACTCATACGTTACTCTTCATGTACATCGGCGATCTAAAGAGGATTCAAAATGTTTAAATAAAAGCAAACAAATTAAGTAAATACGACACAATGTTTCATGTATTTAAGGCAATTAAATAATTTAAACATACAGTATGTTTTTAATTTTACTATGGCACAGTGATGCTTATACAGAAAGGAAACAATTATGTGTATTTCACCTTATTTCTTTTTTTCTTCCACAATGAGAGAGAAGAATGATATGAAGGTGTCACTCAAACATAACAAATCCAAAAGAGGGGAAATTTAGGCATTATTAGGAAACAAATAATTATAGAGGATTATATTGGAACTAGGATACAGACAGAAAATCATAGAGACGGGTAAAGAAAAAAAGAAAAGAGAGTTAAGGGTACACATTTGGAGAGACAGAGAGGGAGGTAGCAGACAGGCTGTCAGGACTGGATAGATGCCTCACAGCAGAGAGACGGTGAACTGGCTTCAATTTCCAGTCTGTTTTGTTGGGGCTGTGAATACTGCTGTCTATAAATAGATCCTCCATTTAGCAAGAACAGCATGCTGAATAAAAATGTATGACTTGTAACTCTTTTATGAAAACTCTGACCTGCCAAGTTACTGACATTCAATTCTTGTCTCTTACGTAACTCCCACAGGCGAGACTTGTCTTCTTTGATTAAGATAATCCTACTGTAGTTAAAGCTCTCAGGGGTTTGGATTTTAATGATTTATTTTTTAATTGCAATTAAAATGCTCACAAGAAAAAAAAGACACTGTGTTCTCTTTGAATCACCTCACCTGTGTGTGTCACACAGGAGGGTTAGATATGGTGAAATTTTGATGGATGATGACCTTTGACACTGCTGTCTTTTAAATTTTACACACACATACACACGTGTGCCATTTGTTATGCAGCACAAAATCAAAATTTCAAACTATGAAATATTTTGTACTCTTTGTTCTCTTGTTCAGTTTTGGTGAAGCCTGAGGGAAAAACAGATCTTGTTAGTGATTGGACCAAGAGATAGGAATGTGTTTTGTCTGTTTAGTCTCAGTTGATTGGATCAGATCATAACAATACAGAGCTTTGTATTGCTAGGGCTGGTTTATAAGGGAAAATTACTCTGACAATATCAATTTTACCATATTTATGTATACTATGATATATATATTTTATTGCCAACATTTTTGTATCTGAAATCATATTTCTTGTCTCCAGTCCCAGCAGCCTCTAGAGGATCTGGACGCTCAGCTGAGGAGAGCATTGAGTCCAGAGACCGTTCCTGTCAGTACACACTCACAAGTAAACACACATGTTATTTCCATAGCTCAAATTACACGATGTGATTGTACTTTAGATGCTAATCTATTTGTTCCCTCCCCATGCCAACTTCAGGCTTCTCACAGTGGCATATCCTCAGCCGGACAAGCAAGTATGTATAGGATATTTACTAAATCAATTGTTGTACATGTCTGTTTTGTATCTGCCTGTCTGATGTTTGTAATGTGCGTCTTTCAGTTCCCTTCTCCCTGGAAGATGGCACTGTATCCTCTCCTACTCCTCCCCCTCAAGGTGGAATTAAACTGGGGAGATTTAAGGTAAGATTTACTTTACACTATAGACCATACAAGAATATTTATGCTTTTCTATTATTTAAAAATGACATAATAAGGTTCTCTTGAGCCTGTCTTGATTTAAATGTATTCTTAGTTGAGCCCCTCAGACAGTTCTCACTTTTGAAATAGCTCCAACCCATTGTACAATTTAAGATGTGCTATGCGACGAAATTCTTGAGAATACAATTTCATTGGACGGTAATGGAGCATCTGGAGAGTCCATTTGCTGGAGCTTTACCATAATATATTGCACTTTAATGCTTGTTTAAAGCATTTTTTTTTCCTCAAGTGATCATTTTCACATGGTTTCTGCACAGCTATCACAGCTACACTGGAAACTGGAACAAAAGCATAAATAACCCAAAAAATAAAACAGTTCATTGTGGCAAGGTGATGGAAAAGACTTCAAATTAGAACCAGGACAATCACACGAGAAGGGGATCAGTAACAGCTAAATAATTCTTTCATTCTTTCTCATTTTTCCACTGCTAAGGTTTCGTTGGCCACTGAAGAATCTCCTGTCCAACGTCCAGCCTGCACTGAATCGTCCACCACATCCTCTTCGTCATCTTCCTCCTCGTCCTCCTCCAGCCTCTCCAGCCCAGAGAACACACTGCACAAGGACTCCACATCTCCTCTGAGAGGGGGAGGAGGAGGAGCAGGACAAGGTGGAGATGTTGTTGATGGGCTACCCAAAAGGACTCTAGGAGGGTCCCACCAACCCTCCCCTCTCACATCCCCCTGCCCCTCCCCCAAGCCCACCACTACCATCGGACGCTTCCAGGTATTTCCTGTTACCTGTTTTTATCTTGTGGTAAAAAAACATCGAATAAATGAATTTGTCTTTATCTTATTTAATTATAATTGATTAAATGAAGCATATTAACTATTTGCCCCTCCCTATATCTTTTGTTTCAGGTCACCACCAACACTGAGGCCCGTGTTGGCAGATTCTCAGTCAGTCGGGCCCAGGAGCAGAACCTCGAGTCCAGGCAGAGTCCTCCCCCAGCTGCCCAGGCGACTAACGGGCCCAGCAATGCTGGGCAGGGTCTGAGTCCAGATCCTGCTCATAAAACCTCTCTGCCGAGTCTAAACAACAACTCCTTCAATAACTACATCAGCAGTGACAACGACTCTGAATTTGAGGATGAAGACTTTAAACGGGAAGTCAATCGCCTCAGAGAAAAGTAAGTTATCTTTTATTCTTTTTTGAACCACAGCACTGTAAAAAAAACAAAAAACGTCCTCTCTCTACACCCTTTTCTCTTACAACTCTCCATTACCTCTTCTTTAATAGGCTAGTTGCTTTGAAGAAAACTATATTGCTTTTTACTCCCTCTCCTTTTGCACCTCTTTTCTCTTTTGGTTAGGTTAACTACCCTGAGAAAAGCNTCTTTAATAGGCTAGTTGCTTTGAAGAAAACTATATTGCTTTGTACTCCCTCTCCCTTTGCACCTCTTTTCTCTTTTGGTTAGGTTAACTACCCTGAGAAAAGTAAGCTGTGCTCTGATTCTCTTTTCTCCTCTCTCCCCTTCAACATTGAGGTTAACCACCCCCTTTCTCTCATTAGCAATGTTCAGTGCTTTCTTAAAAACTAGGTTCACTTCTCTTTCTTCTTTCATTCTCAATATTTTCTCTTTTTTTATACCCTTTATTTTGTTTTTAACAATATTCCTGCTGTATACCACCAGGCACATGCGTGAGATTCAGGCCCTCCACTCCCGCCAGAAGGAAGAAATAGACTGCCTTTTCACCAGGCTGGGAAAGGTACAATAAACTCATCTTTGGTTATATTAGGGCAGATAAAATGAACAGGGTCACATACTGTACATAGTACAAAGCAACTTGTTTTCTCTTTGTATAGGTCCCCCCAGCTGCGGTACTCCCTCCAGTTATTGCCTTGACTGGCAGGAGAAGACGACCTACCAAAAGCAAATCCTCCAAATCGTCCAGAACAAGCTCCACACATGGCAGCAAGAGTCCTTTACAGCCAGGTGGGCTCCTTCAAACATTTACATTTAAAGTTCAGTTCACCTAAATCACAAAAATAATTTTTTTCTGCAGATATTTATTCCACATTTATCCTGGGGTTTTTTTTGGGCTCACATTAATAAAAATGCCATTAAATAATACAACATTGTCTTGATTACTGAGGCCTTGTTGTCTCCACTGGAACATCTTTTTATCAAAGCAATAGTCCTTTTAAGTGGGATGTTGCTGATGGACTTTTGAATGCAATGGGCACCATTTGCCATACCAAAACCTGAGCGAATTAAACCAAAAAGATGAGGAAAAACATCTATTTTTGATATTTTGGCTGAACTGAAACTTCAACCCTGCAATTCTGAAATGTAAAATACACCCAAATATTTACTGTTACCCTATTCCAATCAACAGTCCACTACAGTCAAGAAGGTCAAGATAACAAAACATTTACCCTAATGTGACACCATCTTTGTGTTTATGCATCCGTGTGCACATGTGTGTATGTGTGCATGTGTTTGTGGGGGTGGGGGTGTGTGTGCGTGTTTACCTGCTTGGTTACATGTGCATGTGGGTGTGCGCGCTGAAGCAGGCTCAGAGCTTTAAAATTTCTGACTGCTATCCCCTCTTGTTTTTCTATGTGTGTGTGTGTGTGTGTGTGTGTGTTTGTTTGTTTGTTTCTGTGTACCTGTGTGTGTGTGTGTGTCTGTCTACGTAAACGTGTGTCTGGGGTGACGGGTGTCTTATCAATGTGTGTGTGGGCGTATGTTGCCTGTATGTGTATACGCTCTCTGTGGTGTGTCGTTCCTGCCCTGTCCCCTCCTGCCTATTGCCTTGTGCTATCTCCAGGCAGCACTTTATCCGCCCAGAGCGTCCCAACCATGTACCCCGGCCAGCTGGCTCTGTTAGCCCCAGGAGGATTAGCCGATTCGGGCAGCAGCACTCTGCTCCAGCCCCTCAAACCCTCACCCTCCAGTGACAACCTGTGTTCGGCCTACACCAGCGACGCAGCGCTCTCTGTGCCCAGCTTGTGTGCTCCCACCCCAGGTAGGAACACTGCTGAGAGTCCTGGGATGAAACAGAGCTCATTAGTTAAAAAAAAGTTCAATTCCTGAAATACAATCACAGACAAATTTGAACTGAAACAGATCTCCTTAAATACTCTATGCATGCAAAGACAAATGCATGCAGCTGGTTTGTATTCACTCCCTCACAACAACACACTCCTCACCTCTTTCTATGTTTCTCTATTCCTCTCTCTGTCTCTGTGAAGCAATGTGATGGCTAACTTACTGTTGCATTCTTCCTGTGTATTCCTTCACCTGTGTCTCTTTCCTTCCCTTTCATCTATACCATTTATCTCTTCCTCTTGTCTTGTCTATATATTGTTTTTTCTCTTTCTCTCCTCTTTCCTCTTCATTCATTTTTCTCACCTCTACCTCGCTCACTCTCTCTATCTCTCTCTCTCCCTCTCTCTCTGCATCTTCTCATCTTCCTCCTTCCACTTCTTGTTTCCCTCCTCCCTCTCTTCAGGCTGTGTAAAGTTCAGCTGGGGTTCGGAGCGTTTGGCCTTCAAGCCTGGCGGCAGGAGGACGCGCTTTCTGAGTACGCCCTGCTTGGCTCTTTGTGTGTAACGCTTTATTTCTTTGCTCTTCTCTTTTGCCCGTCGTCCTTACTTACTTTTGTTCTCGTTTTTACTCCTATATGCGTCAAGTCACGGTCTTCCTGTCTTCCCGTGGGTTTTCTTCTTTGATGGAGGAAGATCCTCTGCTTCTGATATGACCAGTGTCCTGCAGGAAAACTGGTGTTTCCAAAAGAGTCATCTATTCAGGAATTATAGGAAAAGATTTTATAATCAAGGGGAAACAGCTGAGCATAGACTGGGTCGAGGTACTTTGTTTTAAAATTGCC
>JANJYP010088295.1:0-10692 GCA_024605115.1 Rastrelliger brachysoma | reverse complement strand
TGTTTTGTATGTTATGCTAAGTTAAATATACAGAATTTAACTACATGCAACTTTGATACACATGTTCTACACTTTTCCTAAATTGAGCAGGTTTTTTTTTTTTTTTTTTTTTTTACCAGTGTGTGTAACACTTGGTTATATCCATGGCCATTTATTGCCTTGTTTGGGGTGACTCAGAGAAATGTCACCTTGACCATGTTACAAACCAACAGGAGACACTGTGAAGGAGAGGTCATGTATTATATTCAACCAGAAAAGATTCCAGGTACTACAAACGGGCCAATTCAGAATTTCTCTGTTGCCTGGCAATCCTTCTCAAACTACTTTGAATATGTGAATGTGAAAAAAAATAAACTTTTAGTATGTAATATGTCAATATATATAAGAGTGAATCAATTCATTATATTCTTAATTTTGGCTGTTGCATTCAGGTGTTGGTCATGGNAGTATGTAATATGTCAATATATATAAGAGTGAATCAATTCATAATATTCTTAATTTTGGCTGTTGCATTCAGATGTTGGTCATGGGGGATAGGGAGGGGGGAAGGGGAAAATAGGGGGGGGGGTATAATGAATATGTATATGTATTAATAAAAAAAGACCTCAAGGAAAAAAAAAAATAGACAGACTTTAAGGTATTCAGCAAAGAAAAGACCCTGTAAGAAAACAGCTGTGTTGTTACTGTGGTCACAAGCTTAAACAAGCTTTAGTCCAATAGTCCAAATTGATTGCAGCTCATTTGCAAACAGCCTCTCAGAGCCAGTTGAGGAGTCTGCTATTTGACCTAGTCCCAAGTTTGCCCCACCCACATGGATTAACCCTTTACTGCTTGTGTTTGAGACCTTTTTGATGAGAACTGATCAATAATATTGGATGAAAACAATATAGATAGTCGATGACCACTTAAACGCAGCAGTTGTGAATGTCCTAGTTCAAACAGGAAGGTCATCTGTCCAAACTCCTAGCCAACACACATAACAGTGATGGATTCCTCAGGGGGTTTAATTGGACTCTGGTAATTTACCTTTGTAATAACGACACGTCATTTATCTCTTCAATGGAAAGTAAAAAGTTGTCACAGAGATGAACAAGATGAATGAAAACAGGTTTAATCTTGTGAAGAAGAGATGATGACTATAAAATGTTCATATTATTACAGTCTGTTGGAAATATGGCAACACAGTATGAATATATTTGTGTAAAGGACCCCTGTGTTCCAGCTTATGCTATTGTCCAGTTCGCCATATTTCAAATGCAGTGCAATAGCTATAGAACAGGTACTGCTGACACCCCCCCTCCCTCCTTTTCCCTCAGCTCCATGATGGATGGCTTCCCATTACCTCTCACTGGCCTTGGCTGAGGTAATTTCACCTGTGCCATGGTTGCACAAACACCACACATCCCAGCAATTAAATCCACAATCACAACCCCAAATGATTTGCTTTTGCCGTATATCACTTTTGTACATGTGCAATTCTAGAGGACAGTGGTGGCTGAGCGCTCATTAAGCTCTTGTTAACTTTCAAATTTCATCCCCTCTGAAAATAATGTTTCATTTTGCTCTGCTAATAAAAAGGAGCCTTAATGGGAACAGATGTTTCACTGCTTTGAGACAGTTTTACACATTTACAGCTACCTCCCATAAAAAGCTATTCAATAATAATAAAGAGTAAAATAGTGTCCTCAATACAACAACACAAACATATAATGTCCTTGATGAGGTAAGTTGTCCAGACTGCTTATGGAGCCTTGCACAGAGAAGATTTAGTACCATCCATCTACACAGTTTATTATAGACAGGATCACGGCATTATCATTGTCGCCATTAGAGCTGTACACTGCTATGCATGTAAAAGTATCTTTAGACAATCAAACAATACTTGAGAGGCCAATATAACATTTACATTACGTGCTTTTTTATGCAGTATCTTGTGCAAATAATTGTTATATGTGGGGCACATGTGCATCAGCTGTAAGTTAATGTCTCCTCAATCATTTAATCAAGTTTATTTGTCATGTTATCTTCAGGTGAAGTGAAATTTAATCTTATCAGTTCCTTCAATTTTTATTTAGCATCCTAGTAGCCGGAGGGTAGACGCTCTGCCTTGGCCTCTCAGTGCTAGTCTGGTGTCTCCACTACCTTCTTCTCATCTGAAGCAGGCAGAAAAGGGTTATTTTCCAGGTGGTTGGGATCTTTATTGATTCTCATAGCCTTATTCTTACAGTGCCTGGTGTAAATAACCTTTAGCCATGCAGGGGTAGAACATTGCCTGTTGTTTGTTCAGCCAAGTGAACATACCAGGCAGTGATGTTCTCCATCACGAGGCTCTTGATGGTGAGAAGTAGAAATTCCTCAGTATTGAAATGACACATGGAATTTCCTCAAGAGTCTGAGGTGAAACAGTCTCTGCCTTACAATTCTCACCACTTAATAAACATACAGGTGAGGCCCTAAGTACTTAAAGCTGTCCATTCTGTTCAGCAAGGAAAACTGTGGTTCTTTTCCTGCTTCTTCCCAAAGTTGATCATTAGTCTTGCTGACATGCAGATGTACTTTAATGATCTAACACCAACAGTCCGATCTTCTAGGACTCTTCTAGTCTATCTTTTCATTGTTATCTGTGGTCAGGCAACTATTATGTTGTCAGCAGATTTGATGATGGTGTTGGAAGTTACAGAGCTGTGTGTGTACAGGGAGTAACAGCAGGAGGCTCAAAACACAGCCCTGGGGTGCTACAAAGGTAAGAATGGGATCCACATGCACAGTGAGATGACAAGCGCTGAGGGAGCTATAGTGTTTAATATTGAACTGAGGTCAGTGCAGAACAATATCTCTCTCTCTCTCTCTCTCTCTCTCTCTCTCTCTCTCTCTCTCTCTCTCGTCTTGTGCTATGGAGTTAAGTTAACCTATGATAGGTTGTGAGTCTGGTGGGCTGGGTAGTGAGGAGCAAATGCAATCCTCCACCAGCCATTTCACTACAGATGTACTGTAAGTGCCAGTATGGTAGTGCTCAGGCAGGCTGGTCTTGTTTTTTGGGGCACAAAAATGATGGTGGAATTCTTTAAATATCTAGTATGACAGACTGAGCCAATGACAGATTGAATATCATTGTTGGTTGGCACATACTGCAATTTGAAGACACACCCACTGATACTGTGTGGTCCTGCTGTTTTCTCGGTGTTCACAGATTTGAAAGCCCTACTGACGCCATGCTCAGAAAGGGTGATAGATGTGAAAGGTGCACCCACCCATCCATTAACCTTTGGTTCAGCTGTTGCTTGCTGGCTGCTGATGGCCTCAAAATGAGCATAGAAGTGTAGCTCACCTGCTACAGATACATCAGCAGTTTACAAGAAGAGGGCTTTTAATCTGTCATAGGTCTCAGACTTTGCCACTTTTTGCCAGCTTTTTGCAGCTGTTCTTACAGTGAATGTAGCTGCTTTTACAGTTCCATGTTTACAGAATGCAGTCCTAAATTATAGTCTGCAATGAGTGTGTTTATGGCATCTTGGACAGTTTCTAGTTGTGGAATGACTGTACAGTTGCTTTTGCTGTTTGACAAAGTAAATGTGCCACCGACTCAGTGAATCCATTAATGTCACTGGTGATATTGCTGGTGGTAGAAGCTGCTCTACATTGCGTCACATGGTACAGACTATAGACTTGACCTCTTGCATCACCAGAATCATCTGTCAATGGTTGCATGGTTATTCATTCCCAAACGTAGGTAGTTATTCTACTCTGTAGTCTTTTTTGAATGGCATGGAGCAGTGATCTAAAGAGGCTATTCCCCTTGTGGTGCAGTCAATATGTAGATGGAGGTCAGGCCTAAGGTGGACCTGACTTCAACAACAATGCAGTATAAGGATTTCCAGTCTGTGAGCACAAAGACCTGATGGAGCAGCCTATGGTAGAATGTAGATCACTGTGATAGTAACCCTAACCCTAACCCTAAACTGCACTGCTACTAATTGTGGTGTGCAATTGACTGACAATAACCACAGATCACCACAACCACAGAGCAGGTATGGCATAACACTCTAATATCCCCACTGTCACACCATGCAACAGTCCTCAATGTTGTCAGCATATAGAAAAAGAGACAACTGGCAGCACACAGACAGAGAGGCGACTGAACAGGTCCACACCATCTAGAATGAATCAATACTTTTTTTTTTTACTGCACGCCCAAGAGAATATTACTAGTTCTCTTTTATTTTTATTGCTTTGCTGTTTTTTTTTTTTTACTAACTGCCAAATTCTACTTTAATTTATTCCAAGTAATCTAGAATAGGTCACGTCCTTTGTGGCAGAATGCTTTTTGAAGTGAATAACAGTAGCCACAGATAACCCATAACTGTGCCTGGAAAAGATTTTGTGAAGCTTTCACGGCAAATTCAGTCACCGTTATCATCGAGAGCACAGGCAATACACACACACACACACACACGCACGCACACACACACAGTATTTTTCAACTTCTGATTTGCTAAGCGTGTTCCTTAAATAATAGCTTTTAAGAGGCAAACCGGGCCAACGATAGTCCGCCGAGCAAATCACTAAATGGCAGCGTATGACCGTCTTGCCACACCCACATTTTTCTCAGTACTTCAGAGTCTAATATCTCTCATGTCCTCTCAAGGAAGAATTCTACTGTGGCAATCAGATGCCGATTACCAGCTTGGTTCATTGCTCTGATTTATGATTAGATGAACTCATGGCAGACCAGTTGATTTAGTCACCCTTGAAATCAATTTGATCAGAGTCACTGACTTTTCTTTCTAATTTTTTGTCCATATTTAGAAACTAGTGACTCTGAGCAAAATAAACTAAAACAGCTAAAATAAAAGTGTTGCTTTTTTTTTTTCTTGTGCTTTGATTTTCCTACTAAGCATGACACTTTTCATGTTACACAGCGTGCCGTCACGTTGCCAAGACTGTTCACATTGCAAGCTTTAATATTGCAGGTTTTGGGACTGATGCACCTATGATTCAGTCCCTGACCTCTTAAAGCTAACATATGTTGCTAACCACATTTGACACAGCTGTTTGTGTTGGTGATATGACTTGGCTGCAGTTTCACGTCACTTCATGATGAAAAGATACAAATCGAGGCATTTTTTTTTCCACAAAAGCAAAAACCTCAGTCCAGTCACAGTTAAAAAAAGCAATTTTGATTTGAGTCAGAAATACAGATACAATCCTTTAAGTCACAGTCACAGACAACACAAGAAGTGCCTTCTAGCTGCACACACACATACACACAAAGCTCTAACAACTGATTTCTGGATATGTTATGACATAGAGCTAAGCTTGGATGCTAAAAGTGGAAAAGATAGGGAGCATCAGCACGGTTATAAAGTCAGCAAAACAGGTCTGTAGCATCCTAACAACCCTGAACAGGAAAGGTCTGACGTCTTCCAGATCCTCCCTGACACAACACTGAAGTACAACCGCCTGCATCTCTCCTCTAGGGTTTCACAAAGGTTTGAAGCTTCAGACTGAAATGTTGCACAGATACATAGAATTTTAATGGAAGAAGCTCAGAAACTGCAGATTTTACAAAGACAATAATCTCTTCGCTGAAACTGCAACTAATGAAATTTGCTTAGGGTGGTTAGCGGTGTCTTACATGAGGATTACAGCTGCTGAGTGGGGAGAAAAAAAAAATCAATGATAGTTAACACTGCCATTGACAAAGTGACACGCCGGTTAAACATCACTTTTCTTTCTCAAAAAGCACGGCAACAAAATCTCCTCAATTCTAGTGGATCTTGATTCTACACTACCCACAGGAGATAAGTCCAGAATTCTGTCCAACAGCTTGCTGCTCATGAAACAGCTCTTACACTGTTGTGTGACAGCAGCAGGGTTTACCTGATAGGGCTCCTGCCAGCTCTGGATGCAGCCACAGTCAGCGGGCCACAGGTCACAGCTCCCCCCCTTGGCTCTCACTGTTGCCAAGCGGCCGGGGCTCCTAGAGGATGTGTTGTCCAAATGCCAGGCTGCCGTTCTTGCCCCCCTTCTGGGGAGGGTAGCGCCACCAGGGACGGATCCATAATGGTAACGCTGGGATGGGTGATAGTGGTGGTGGTGACTGTCGGGATGCTGATGATGCCAGCTGAAGGAGCATGGCACCTCTCCACAGTCTCCCGCTCTTCCATCCAGGTCTGCGAAGCAACTCTGTTGTTTGCTCAGGTAAGCAGTCATGCTGCTGCTGCCACACTACAGTACGCTAACCTCTGCTTTTACTTCAACACTTTGTCTTTGGCTTCTTTTTTTTTTTTTTGTTCCTCTTCTGTAAGGCTCAGTCATCAAACACGAGACCTGGTTGCTGCCTGTTCTGCGAGTTGCTCCTCGTTCTGGCAAGATGAATGATGAATGAACCGGCTGGCTGCCTGCGCTAACTGCACGGGCTGGAGAAGGGCGCGCGCGTGTGTGACTGTGTGTGTGTGTGTCTGTGTGTGTGTCAGAGTGGGAGAACGATAAATGAAAGAGAGAGAGAGAGAGAGAGAGAGAGAGAGAGAGAGAGAGAGAGAGAGAGAGAAAGGGGAGGGAGGAAGAGGGGAGAGAGATAGAGGAGGATAGGGTGAAATACTGGATGAGAGTGAAACTGATTTGGAGGAGGGAGAGAGATGAGTGAGAGAGGAATAGGGGTGAGAAAAGAGGGGGAATAAGAGAGAATGATGGGATGGAGAGAGGCAGATAAGAACAGCAGGAGATGGAGCGAGAGAGAGCGAGAAAGAGAGAGAGTGTTGTGTGTGCGTTGGCTGCCAGCCCTCTGTCAATAAATGAGTCAACTGACAGAGCTGCTTGACAGCATCCGCACCTCCAGGCAGAAACAATTGATGGTCGCTGCTGCTGCTGCTGGGAATCGGATGCAATGGGAGTTGGAACTACAAATCCCTGGACTGCCATTGTGGGAGTGGTTACATCCAAAGAGGTCTGAGTTCTGCACCTAACAGTACTGCTGCATTAACACTGATGTCCGATATTGACATTAGATTACAAAGATCTTCTATGTAATAAGGAGGGAGTCAGCTCATGGTTTTCAATTTGCAAACTGCTCTTTTAAATCAGCTCTGATAAATCCAGTGTACACCTGCCCAGCAACCAAATAGCACACGCACACATGCACACAAAAACACAGTTAGAGACTAGGTGGAGGACTAGCGGATGGTTCAGTAGCTAGAGACACGTGTTTATGAGGAGTTGGTGGAGACCAAAGCAGAGCTAAATAATGCTTGTAAGTAATATTATCTAGGTATTTATGTTTATTTTTGATATTTTTCTTTGTGATTTATCTGTTATGGATGAGGTTTGAAGATAAGTTCATCTTACGTTCTATTTTAATTTAATAACAAACAAATTAATAAACTAATAGACTTACATTCATCAGACATTGGGAACTAGTTGTTACTGCATTTTGACAAAACTAGTTGGCAAGACATAAATAGGAAATATTGTTTTATAAAGGTTGTTGTGGATTTGTATGCCCCCTAGTGGCCAAAAAAATGAGTAAATGCAACTTCAAGGTAGATGTGTTTTATACTATGTTTCATAAGCATCAAAAATAAATTCAAAGTGTCGTGTGTGACATTGTTTTATGCACAAAATAAAAAGCAGTGTATGAGTAGTGAGAAATAAATGATTTTATTAGTATTATTATTATTTAATAAAACAAGAAGTGTGTCAGGCTCACATATTTAGCGCTCTCTCTCTCTTTATTGTTTTGTTTGTTTATTTGTTCATTTTGTGTGAATTTAAAATGTCCACAATGCGTTGTAGTAACTTACATTTGTACTGTGAATACTATTGCTGCATTAATTATTCTATTTCTTATATTTTATCACTGGGTGACACACTTTTTATTGTCATTGCTGTGTGGCAGGATGTATAAGTGCAGAATGCATGAAATGAAATGATGACAAGAAATAAAGTATAAAAAAAGAAAGAAAAGTCTTTGCTGGTTCCTAAAGAACAGGAATAACACAGGACTGATGGATGGAACTATCTGGAATGTCAGTCAACCACAATAAATGCTTTTAAACACATGACTGCTAAGACTTCAAGCCACAATGGATCCACTATTTATTTTCTTTCTTTCTTTCTTTCTTTCTTTCTTTCTTTCTTTCTTTCTTTCTTGTTTCTCCAAAGGTTCAGAAAAGCAAAAGAAGACCAATGTCACAAACCACTGATCCTGACATTGATCCGAGCTTTCTGAAACCTAATCTCACAGCTGAAGAGCATGCTGAACAGGAAGCTTGTGTTTTTTTTTAAGATGCTAATGTTACTGGAAGCCAGCTAATTTGATGTGATCACAAACCGCATTTCTGAACTCCCACCTCCCTCACTTTCTTCAGTCACATGGAATCAAGGTCACAGGGCTTTTAGTTGCAAGCAAATGATGCTAAAACATCCGGCTGCTTTAGCGTCAACATCATCCGTGATGTGGAGAGAAGAAAACAAGTCATACGCCTCAAGGTGTCTGAAACACAACAAACGTACACATGGAGTAGAAATTCTGAATCCTCATGTGGAGATGATGTCATCACGACAGCTTTCCACGCTGCGATTGAAAAAAAAAAAGTGGCATAATAGCAATGGAGAGTTTTTTTCCCTCACAGTACTGCAATCACACAGTGTTATATGTGCGTGGGTGTTATCATTACCCATTCCATGTACCAGAGGGGACGGCCACAAAACAGTCAGTGATGGAGAATAATACCTCGTCAGAGATGACTGAGGCAGCAAACAGCATGCCCCCCCACCCCCGCTCCACCACCACCACTCCCCCGTAAGAGAGAGAGCATCAGTGGGCAGTGTTTGTGTGTATGTGATGAGGAGTGTGTGGGCAGCAGGGTGGGCATGGCTGGATGAATGGTTGGTCAATTAGAAACAAATGCGCAAAAAAAAAACCTCTCAGCTCAGTCGCCATCTCTGACATACATTCTTCCATGTGTGTTTTCCAGGTTTGCCCATGTGATTAACTACTAATTATAATACATTTATTCTTAAAATTCTTAGATATTGTATAATTAAAAATAAGAATAAGAACAGGATAGGAAAAAAATAATCCTCAGCTCCAGCCTATTCCTTTTTCAGTTACAGTTTGTGAAATGTATTTTGTGAGAGTACTGTATATTGTAACCAAAATAAACCATTCATTCATATATTTCATTATGATGGTTATACTTTCCTGTATTGCTGCGTTCATATCACATTTGAAGACTTGGAGGATGGTCATCGTTAGTCATACACAACTGTCAAGATACATGACCTTTAGGTTTTATGTAGCAGCATTGTGCAACATTGTTAGGCATTAAAGAAACATAAAGTGTTTGGGGTTTTGAGGCAGTCTGAGATGCATGACCTTTATTGACATTTATCAGGAACATGTACATCCTCAAACTACATTCATACCTGAAAATACATCAACATGCTTCACATCCCTTTTTGTCAGCTTGAATTTCAGCGGTTTAGGAAAGTCTTGAAATACCAGTTGGAAGAAGGAAGATAGAAAATTGAAGCTTTTCAAAAGAAGTCAGAAATATTTCAACTATTTTCAGAAACTGGTCAAAATATTATTTGTGTGTAATTTTGTGATATGGGAGAGTAATGTCTACCTCATTGCCACTCATCATTGTTAACATCATCACTCCTGAACTCCTTTTGAACTCCTGCCAACAAAAGCCATTTTCTTTCCAGCAATAAATGTAAAGCAGGTGTAATAATCATATAATACACTTTCCATATTAAGTATTCTAATCCAGTCATGATAAGTGAAACAAGTACACTACCTGTCATCATCATATCCATTATTAACAAACAGGAGACTCAGGTTGAAATATATAAAGTTCATGACATCATACTGGTATTATTGCCGTACAAATAATTCCTAACAAACATATAATTAGTGTGTGGATGTTTGTCTCTACATGTTGTGGAGTGTTTCTATTTATAGTCTGTGACACAAATTCATATTTATAACAACTTATTTGCTTCCAGTTTAGTTAATATTCACACATGTCAGCGTAGATTAAGGCACATTTGCAGTGACTCATGCTGAACAACACTGCTACACCAAGTGGTTACAATGATGCCCCTCAAACTGACTATCAGCTGTTATTTCCACCCAATATTCACACTGATGTTCCATCCCTTCACTTACTTGTGTGTGAGAATTTACTATGTATAACATCTTGGAGCCNACTATCAGCTGTTATTTCCACCCAATATTCACACTGATGTTCTATCCCTTCACTTACTTGTGTGTGAGAATTTACTATGTATAACATCTTGGAGCTTTTTCTTTAATTTGATGGATAAAACCCTCTTTTTAATCTTATACTGAGGAGGTAAATTCCATTTCTGATCAGTAACTAAATACTAGAAAAAGGACAGACAGTAGTAAATATGGATGGTCTAATCATTATGTACATCATGTAATGTTATTTGCCATGTAAACGCATGCAGAATGGCATAGCCTTGATAGTTGTGTGATAATCTATTGCGCTATTACATTTCTCCTACGTGTGACAATTAGCACCCTCTAGTGATAAGATTTGTACTTACTTCTGTTAAAGGCCATTTTCAGTCATAATCATTTTGTCAGTGTTAACGTATGGGCATCGGACATATTCAAAAAATTGTTCTGTGGTTGTGAGTTACGTCCTGTAGAAATTCATT
>JANJYP010088292.1:0-10324 GCA_024605115.1 Rastrelliger brachysoma | reverse complement strand
GCTTTGTGTATATGTTCCAACATTAATACCAGGATCCTCTGCGGTGAACCAGACAGGACGGAAACATGTGGTAGAAAGTGGACTGACAGAAATGATGTTACAGGGATGGTTAAAGTAGACACAGCAGGGGAATTGCTAATGATGCCAGGAAGAAAGATGGCCAGGGCCAAATCTGTGCCAGAACAGGATTCAGAGCTTCCCAGATTGGGACTGGCACCTATTTGATTGCATCCATTACCTCCTTTGTCACTTTCAAAAACTGTATATAAATTTAATATTATATTTAATGTAATCTGTTATATGGTTCAGGCACTGCGGCTCTTTTGATGCATCTGTGACTTTTTCTCTCCCCATCACCCTCTCTGTGTTTTGGGACTTCCTGATTTACAGATTAAGCATCGCAGACAGCCTTTTTAGAGCAAAGTGCAGCCACACGAAAATAATGATATCCAAAAGCGAACAGAATATTTTCACGTTATGGCTTGACTATTCAGATATCTGCATTTATGTTGAATATGTTGAGCTACAGTATATTAAATGTGCACCTTCTTTAGATCACTGTGATGATTATGTCAGAGAAAAAAAATCTGTTAAACCAGGAAATTCTGTTTTAAAAGCTGCTCTACTGAATAATTTTACATTTACATTGTATTAAATGACTACATGCAGTGAGAAAGCAGTTGCTCATAGTGATGAACCAACAGAGAATTACCACCCAACTCTGCAGGCTAAGACCTCTCTTCAGCTCTAATTATCATCTTAACATTTATCAGCTCATTGTTTGGGTTTTTCAGTCCATAACTGTGCTGTTTTGGCTACTCTCACTGCTTTCATCATTCTATTTTCTGTGAAAAAGTTCTGATAAAGCAGCCACCGTTCAATAGAAGGAAACAGTAGACAGGCAAAATTAGCAACAATGTTTTTATTTTTTATTTGTTTGCAGTTTTCCATATCTGAATCGGGGGACTAAGAACAGAAGATGTTGTATTCCTGTAGAGATTGTAAGCACACTGAGGCATATTTGTAATTTGTGATGTTGAACTCTACAAAATTAAATTGACTTGACTTCACTACTAATAGCAGAGGAATACTGGAGACACCTGCCTTGTTTACATGTTTGCATTCTGCTTGCTTTCTGCTGAGGCATTGCTGCATTTCTTGGCACACTACTGTCACCTGTAGATAAGTGGCATATATGAATATCGTGGTACTAATATGAATCATGTCACCTTGCATGAGCATTATACATAGGCCTAGTTGTGAAAAACCACTGGGTAACTTTAAGTTATAAAACCATCACTGGCGCACCTTGTGAGATAACTAAGAACTCACTTTTCAGCCCATTGCTATGTCACTATTCCCTCTCAAGTACAACATGTCAAATATTGCATGAGCATTGCAGCTCCATCTGTAGCAGTGCTGTCATATTTGAAAAGAGACATTACTTAACGTTTACATAACAGCGACCAGTGTTTGAGGGCCCAAAAGCCATTACTTTAACAAACAGGTGAAGTCACTATAGTTGCTGTTTCTTGGTCTGAAAAATGGCTAAAAGGGAGAGACAGTTGCAGACAGAATAAATGGGTATAATTAGCAGGTGTAGCAGTGTTCATGAGGTTTAAGAAAATGGATAACTAAGGGAAAAAGGAAGCCACTCTGCAGACAGACAGAGTCGAGGAAAACCTTTCATGGCATTTATAAAGCTGTGCTCAGCCTCAAACAGTGCAAAGGTGGAAGAAGTCCTCGGGAAAAGGTATCATTTGGGAGCTGAGAGTGTGCATACTGCAGGCTCCTCCTCTCCAAATGCATTAGCGCTATAAATCTCGGAAAAAGTGTGTTGCAGTCTGAGCTGCACTCTCGAGAGCTCCTCATTTGGTCTTTGAGATTCATGAGCAAACAAGACAACAGAAGCTCAAGGATATTTCTTGCCTCTCTGAGATCTCTACATACAAATATCTCAGGGTTTGTATCCTATAAGTATACAACCTTTTGAAGGTTCAGAGAAGCAATGCCTTTGTAATGTTATACTGTGGTGCGTCAAAGCTACCAGGCGCGCTCGCTTCCAGGCAAGCTGCCATGCTTTGATGAGAGACATCATCTAGTGAGTGGAAACAGATGATTAAAATTCATTTCTGAGTCACAGTGTCTAATATGTCATAGATGATAGTTTTGCATTTATTTTGCTTTTTTTTATTATTTTTTTTAGAATTTGTTTCATTAGTTTGATTGAAATTTTTCTTGCTCATTTGCTTCAACTGCTAAAAACGTAAGATAACACTAGAATATGTGCTTGTACAAAACCTATCTGTTGAAATTGTGTGATCATTCCTGTAATTTATGCATTTCATCAATTCTGTTGCACCAGCTCAGCAGAAACATTTCCTCTGAGACTTTTCTCAATCAGCCTATTCATCTCAATCATTTTAAACCTGCGTGTCCACCCACCTATTATACGTGTTCATTATTTGGTTGTAGGATTGAGTGAATGTAGCAGACTGCTTTTGTAGAAATCAATTTAAATGGCCAGATACAAAGATACTGTCAGAAAAATGTGCTTTTTTGTTAGCATATGTTAACCGTACAGTACATCATCATTTAGCAACATTCTTAGTGGCTGGTTTCTTTCTTCTCTCTTTTATCCTTTGGACAAGTTCAGTTGTCAGGTGTCTTTAAAAACACGTTTTAAAAGTAAAGGTCAGCTGTCTGCATTGATTCTTTCTGCCTCAGTGAATAGGCAGAAAACCTTGTTTTTCACCCAACTGGACATACAGCAACCCCATGTGTTGGCATCTATTCAGGCCCAGCAGTATAATGTATTGCCTCCTGTTCTGCAGACTTTTCTTTTTATGAAGTCAGGCCAGATTCTACTTCTTTTTAAAAGTGAACTTTTTTCTTACTATGTAAGAAATGCATAACAATGTGCTGCATAGATAATGAACACTACTATCCTGACTAATATCTACAAATACAGTAATATTATCTTCTCTGATAGTCTAGATGCATTTTTTCCTCCTCAGTGGTTGTTATACTGATGATAATACCAAATTTCTTCATGTGACATTTCAAAGGGATTTTGTGTTATAAGGTGTTCATTAACTTGATGAAATCTTAATTTGTGTGGCCTTTTCTACACATTATGCACGTCTGTGGGCAAAATAATGAGATTTGCATATTAAAGTAAGCCTTGGCAGACTCTGAGTAAGTAAAGAAATAGTGGTTGTGATGGCATTCCTGTTAGCTTACAGTAACTGTGGGCCTGAGTGTCATGAATCAGTTTTCCATCAGTCATCCTGCAGCACTGCCAGCACCTTTACTGCAGTATGTGCATGTACAGCTGTGAAGGAACACTGCTATTTGACTATGGAAATGAAGTGTTTGAGCTCTGACACACAGTGGTAATTTTGATATTTCAACTATGTGTAACATAATTACAACACCTGCCTCTCTCCATTTCTTTCAGGTGTACCAGTACATGCATGAAACCATTACAGTGAATGGCTGTCCAGAGTACCAGGCGAGGGCCACAGCCAAGGTAAGACAAAAAAAAGGCTCAGTGGAGTAGGACGATAATTATCTGTCTATCTTTTCACTACAAGAACTCCTTTGACAGTACCCATAGCCGTATGATGAATCCTTAATAGATAAAATATATTGATTGGTGCAGCTTTAAAGTCAAAAAGGCTAATGCAGTTAATGAGGTAAGACTGCTGCATCAGTAGATAGTGGCACTTTTGATGTATGGCATCAAAAGACATTTTTAGGTGTACATTGTCTTTACTCACTTCAGTTAGTCTGCTTTTGGGGGAAAACATCACTTACAAAGTCAAAAAAAGAGCTGGAGCTGATTATCAATATTGGCATCAAAAGCAGACTTATACCTTTTTTATCATACGAAAGACTGACAGTGTCCTGATACTGCAGTACTGAATAAAAGTTAAAGATAAAAGTTTACTGTGGCTGGCTTCACAAGAATCTCCAGCTCTTCATCTCTGCTTCAACAGTTTTCAGTGACTAAAAGTCTTTGATTTGAGCTGTAAATCTTTCTTTAATTCCACATAATGTTCACAGTGAATCATCAGATTAACAGCCACTAGATTTTCATCTAATCTTCATTCTGCTGACACAAGTTAATTTTCTTCTTAACACTATTGTCCCTTTATATCCTTTAATGATCACTGGTTGAAAAATGCTGTGAGTCAATATGATGTGAAAGCAAGTTTGTTTTTGCCATCATCATGACTGACAGACTCACTAGATCACACTGATTCCTCTTTCCTTTCATTGACCAAGTATTACTGTTTTAATAGACAGTTCCATTTCGAGACGTTTTTTTAAAAAATCTATGCCTCATATACTCCAGTATTCAATATTTTCAGGCAGATTTTTTTTGTTGCATGCTGTCTATAAAACATCACATCTGTGTCTCAGCTGGATAAAATCAGCACAGTTATTTCCAGGTGCTGTGTGAATTTAGCACAAGCGGAGTACATTTTGGAGTAAATTTAGATATACAAAAGATATGAGCTTGACCCAGTCACTAGAGCAGGACCTGATCAGTATCTCTCCTGCATGAGATACCGGCTTTTATGAAAGAAAATAAAGGGAGCAGAATTGTGTAATTTGATATGCAGAGGAGGATGGGGAGATTGTGGAAGAGGAGATATAGGGATAGGGAGAGATGAGAGCGCCTCTCTGTCCTTCAGTGGTTGAACGTCCAGCTGAGCCCACTGCTCTTCACTACATCAGAGAGAGTGGGTGGAGAATATCATTAGAATTGAATGAGTGTGGTGTGTGTGTGTGTGTTCACGTTTGTGCTTTCATGCGTGCGTGCGTGTTAGCATGCTTGTGTGGGTGTGTGCCAGTGTGCAGGCTTCAAATGATGAGTACTCATAACAAACTGTTTTTTCTTTGTTTGTCTTTCCACTAATCCTCCATTCTGATCACAATGAAGTCTAAATTGCTGTTGGACTCCTGGTTAAAGTAATTGTTTTGCTTTTTAGGAAATACATTCATTCAAATTCTTGCCAAGAGTTAGAGGAAAAGATTGATACTACTCTCATGTCTGTGCATCAAGTATGGGGGAGCTGCTTGAGTTAGCATTAAAAACTAATACTACTAAAAAATACAGCTCTACCACCACCTCTAAAGTCACTAATAAGTTAACATAGTTAAACTAGTGTTTACCAATTTTGAAAAAACTCATAATCATGATTATTTTTACATCATCCCTCATTTTCATTGAAAAACATATTAAAATGGTTATGGTGTGATTTAAGTAGGGAGCTATGGCAAACAATAATGTTTTATAAGACTGTAAACAGGACATCTATGCTGCATGACAATGTAGCAATGTAATTTTGACACATATTAACACATATTATGCAGTAAACCAAATTGCGAATTCAATAAATGTTTGATTAATTGTCAAATAAAATAGTTACTATGCACCGCTCCTTATAAAACCACAAACTTGTCTTCTTTATGGCTCTGTTTGTGTATGGCTTAAACATCCCCCTCCACATATATAAAATCCTCTGTGTGGAGTGATAAATTGTGTGTTCAGTTACCTCATTATATTACATCGTATACACAGTGTGTTGTTTTGCGAGTTAATGTGATTCTGTTGTTTTTGACATGTTGGAATATACTATATACTACACCACATCATACTTACTGTCCACTGCTCTTCAACTGGCTCCAAACTAGTTGTGATAGATAGACAGAGAAATGTTCCCCCTTTAGCAAATGATCATTAAAACAGCTTTCTAGTAAGTTAAACTTTATTTCCCGACACATTTGTAGGTCCACATCAACAAAAACAAAATAAAATAAAATCAAAATCCTCATGCGACTACTAGAAGCACAAACATTTAAGAGGAATAGGACTTTAAAATTCACATTAATTAACAGGCTTGAGAGGTGTTGGCAGAGGTGTTTCTGAACTCCAGAGAGAGTCAGGGTAGCTGTTTCCACCTGCTTCCAGTATTTAAACGGGCCTAATGAACTCCTGGCTCTTTAGTTAACACAGCGGTTTTTAGGGTATCGATCCTCTCGTCTAACTCTCAGCAAGAATGTGAATAAGCACATTTCCTAATTCCTAGAATATAAAACTATGCAATGAACTGATGAAATATCTGTCATCATTTGTGAAATGGACACTGTTGTCTGATCTGAAACATGCCTTGTTCATTAAAGGCTGAATAATTTCACTCTCCGAAGAAGCTGTGACAGATTATCCAAGAAAAAAAAAAAAGAAGAAGAAGAGTAGATTCTGTCTCTTTTTCTTTTCTAAGCCTAAAGCATGACGNCGAGAAAAAAAAAAAAAAAAAAAGAAGAGTAGATTCTGTCTCTTTTTCTTTTCTAAGCCTAAAGCATGACAGCATGATTTAAGCTGCCTTAAAACGCTTTCCTACTTTTCTCTCCTCGCTGCAAACTTTGAGAAGTCACTGCTCCTAAATCAGTTTTAAAATTGCATATCCACTGGGCAATTAAGCACACGGTTAATAGCCTGAGCTTACTTAGCTCTAGGGACAGTCTCAAATGGGGGACCAGAAGTTTGTTACTCTCTCTTAAGATACTCATCCAGCTAGGCCGCAGTGTCAAGTTATGTGCCCCCTCATCTAAAAGTTGGAGAGATACAGAGCAATGGCCTTGAAAATTAGCCCTATACGATACAGAAGCAATGATGATGAAATGTATGAAATATGTTTTTGTTCAACTGCCTCTCAAGTGCCTTAGTTAGTGAGACGGCAAATCTCCCGACAGTTGAGATTTGTGTTTCACCTGAACAACTTGATTCTCTTTCATTGCTTCATTAATTAAATCAATTCAGACTCTAATTCCTGGCCTGAGGCCCTTATTACAGATCTTAATGGAGACAGAGACTATCAGGGCCTGTGCGTGCTCCAGAGAAAGAATCAGAGCTGATTATCAAGTGACTTTGGTTGCGTTAAGTCATACTTATACTGTGCTGCATGTTTACCAAGAAAGTATCATCTAACAAGGCCTTCATTTAAAATGCCTCCTGTGTTTAAGCGTCGCCGGCCATCTGCCAGATTGTTTTTTTCGTTCACACAAACCCAGATAAAGTTGTGAAGGTCGATGGGCTGTGAGGCCTAGGAGGCAACGGTATGCATGCTGAGGAGCTGCCTTTTAGCTTCACAGTGGGACGGTGAGGGAGGAACAGAGGAAGAAAAAGAGAAGGACAGAGCGAGAAAGAGAAAGAAGGAGAGGCAAAGTTGACAGAATACAGTAACCAGATTAAAATGGGCAGCAGTGGAAGAGAGAGAAATGAGCAAAACCCATTTGAACAGAAATTAATGTGGATATGAAGATGTATATGAATATGTAAAAAGGAGTCGATATGAGAAGGCTGCCTGGAGGGATCGTCAAAGACCTCAAAGTGCCAAGCTAGTCATCTGCTGCTGGGGAATTTGGATTCACATCTGCAAAAGCTTCTGACAGAATTCACCCTTCTCTACTTTTTTTTTATCTCACTTTTTCCCGATCTACATCACATATCATAAATGATGCCGACTTGACAGTGAAGCACCTGTGGCAGTGCATCTGTGGATCTGTGTGATGGAGTGTCTCTTTCTCTGTTCGTCTGCCATTAGCCTTCCCAGACTCAGCTAACAGGCTGCTGGGTGCTTTGTTCTCAAGGCACAAGGAGCAAGGGGCTTGGTTTGCTGTTCAAAGAAACTCCATAGCCAGCCAACAACTTCAACCAGCTGGTAAAGATACCGAGAGGTGAAAGTTGTCTGGCTGCTCCTCCAGTGTGAACTTCAATGTGTTAATCCATGTGCTTAGAAATCCAGAGTTTTTCTCATGTGAAGGCCTGACTCACTCTTAACTGTGTGGCGTTTTGCTTTTACTTGACAGTCAGTGGAGAAAGATAGGAAACACAGAGAAAGTGATGGAGAGGCATAACATGCAACGATAGTCCCAAGGCATCGTGAACTGTGGACGTTGCATTTAAGTAGTATGCGCCTCAGCCATTAGGCCACTGGGTTGCCCCAGGGTCTGTCACTTTTAATGAGAATGGCATATACTGTGCAGTATTCAGTCTGAGAGGAAGCACAGCCTCAGAGGCTCAACTCAGGGAACAGAATGACACACTGCACTTTTCAGTTTTTTTTTTATTAAAGTAAAATAGTCATCAGTCACACATAAAATGTAAATTGCATGGAGTATTTACACACTATAAGCGCCATCTTGCTTCTCTTCCTTCAGGCCACAGTTGCAGCCTTTGCAGCCAGTGAGGGTCACTCTCACCCACGAGTGGTGGAGCTACCCAAGACAGAGGAAGGACTTGGTTTTAACGTGATGGGAGGCAAAGAACAGAACTCTCCCATTTACATCTCCCGCATTATTCCTGGGGGTGTGGCTGAGAGACACGGCGGCCTAAAACGAGGGGACCAGCTCCTGTCTGTCAATGGCGTGGTAAGTCTAACAAACCAGATTTCTTTCATATTAAAAAAGGCTCCGTATATACATATTTGAAGGAGTTATAAAAGTGTGGATAAGCCTTTCAACCCTTATTTATTATTTAAGCTTAATTTTCACTTCTTCAAAAAATATATATATACACCTTCAACTAAAGTACTTTTTGAAACTTTTCACAAAACTGAGCCGTGTTTGACTTCTACTTTGAAGTGTGAGTCAATCAGGAGAGCTGCAGAACTTCAGGAGAGCTTACAGAGCCGTCTTGCTTAAGGAGCAGAAACAACTTCTTCACCCACTGTGGGAGACTTTGAAGCATACTGTAAGGGGAATGAAATAGTTACTCAGAGTGTAGGGTGCCAGACAGGAGAATTATATTAAAGAAAATCAAATCCTTTAAAAAATAAATGAATCTACGCAAGTAGCTTGTATGTATATATAGCTAACCCAGTTAGTCTATAACCTTTCCTACAAAAAGAATTTACCAAAGCATCTTCATCAATTAAATATTTGACACAAATCATATTCAAACATGTCAAAGCAGGTTATGAGTCTAAATCAAAGTCTTTCCCAAATCAGATCATTTTCAGTTAATTGTGTCCAATAAAATAGGTCAGCCCAAACAATTTATATACCCCATTTCCATATAAGAAAGGCTCACTAAGTTACTTATACATTTTTCTAAAATATGACTGTATTGGGATTTATTTTTTTCTTATTCTCCTGCCAACACTTTGACTAACTATTTTATTCCCCTATGCAACAACGTGACTAACACTGGCTGGAAGCCTCATTCCCATGTAATATCACAGGGTGTTAAAAATTGATTTTTTTCCTTAGAGGGTTTACAGTGGAAAAAACACACATATATTCAGATCAGCCTCCTTTAAAATTCCCCTTCCTCTCTGACTCCAAACCCCCTGCAGAGTGTGGAAGGCGAGCACCACGAGAAAGCGGTCGAGCTGCTGAAGGCGGCGAAGGATAGTGTGAAGCTGGTGGTTCGCTACACCCCAAAAGTGCTGGAGGAGATGGAAGCTCGCTTTGAGAAGCTTCGTACGGCCCGGCGGCGCCAGCAGCAGCAGCTCCTCATGCAGCAGCAGCAACAGCAGAACCTGGCCTCTCAGCAGAACCACATGTCGTAGGTGAGGCGCTTCATTGCTTTAAGGGTGAGGGAGTGTGGATCCCAGGAGCACGAGGTAAAACACTCCTAGATATAGGAGGATGATATCTACATTGCATTCAAAAGGGTATCTGCACTTAGCGAGAACGACGAGATGCTTAATGTCACTCAAAAAGCTTGGTTTAGCATAAAGACTGGGAACAGGACACGTGTCTTGTTTAATCTGCACAAAAACCAAAGCATAACAAAACATGCAATTTTACAGGATGTTATGTGCCATTTCTTGTGCCAGGAGCAGCAATATCCCACAAGAATTTATGAAAATTGAATAAAAAAAGATGTTAATAAGTGAGCTCGTGTTCTGGTAGGCGGATTTTATTACTTTTAGACGTAGGCAGGCTAGCAGTTTCACCCTATTTCCAGTCTTTTTATGCTAAGCTAAGATAAGCTAACCATCTCCTGCTTCATATTCAACTTACAGACAAGTGTATTTCTGATCTTCTCAACAAACTCCCATGCGAGCAAGATGAGAAATGTATTTCCAAAAGTAACTATACTTAACCAGTATTACCCACAACCCCCTGCTGTTGTGTAAAAGCACTAATACACTCACAGATTCTCTGCCCAGTCTGGGTAGTTGAGCTTGAAATGGACTGAGGTCAAGTTGAGATGAGCAGAGATTATCTTTGAGCCACTGGCATGGATTTTTTTTTTTTTTTTTATGTGACAGAATTTTGGACTTTGTTGCACTAAACTCAACAA
>JANJYP010088267.1:0-10182 GCA_024605115.1 Rastrelliger brachysoma | reverse complement strand
TAAAACATTTGATCACAAAAACAAAACAAAACAAGGGCCTAAGCTACATATTTTAAGTTTTTTAAAACAGAAAAAACTGAACCAAACACAGAAAATACAATATTTATTCAAAATAACTGCAGTTGGCTCGCTCAGTGGCGCAGTGGTTAAAGCGTATGCCATATGGAGCAGTGCTCTTAAGCGCCGGAACTTGGTTCGAATCCCGGCCGGAGTATCCTTTCTCCATGTGTCTACCCACTCTCTCTCTCTCCCATTTCCTGTCTACCAACTTTACAATAAAGGCGTCTGTGCTAAAAAAAAATAAAAAAAATAACTGCAGTTAAACTAAAAGTTGAATTATTTTAAGAAGGTGATGATAATCACATAGATATGGTCTAGACTTAAATCAATTATGATTTGTTTTTTTAAACTGCTATGTCATGATTGTCAAGTTATTACTGAGATCAGTCATAATATAATAATAATCATCTTTTCATTAAAAATTAGTAACTATTAGAGTCGGGCAATATATCAAAATTATATCACTATATTTGATATGATACTAGATATCATAGAATATGAACATTGTAACACTGTGATACAGTTTAAGTTGACTGTTCCTGGTTTTAGAGGCTGCTCCAGCTGTTCTGTTATTTATCTGTCATTCAAACATCTGCAGTAACTGAGTCTCTGATCATTTCCTGTGATTCTTGATTTTTAAGGTGGACAAAAGCTTCCAATGTGTCCTCTAGCTGAGTCATCCTCCAAACAATCACTGGTTTAACTTCTATGTGTATACAATGTTTAATTTGTGATTGCATTTTATTTATTATTAATTATTATGATGGAATCTTTTATTTTTCATGATGACAATCATTCTCACTCTTCTCTGTCTAAACTAAAGGTAGAAATATTTAAACATAGACTGTGGCTTTAGATGACCTCTGTGAGCTAAATTAATAAATTCCTCCTTATTTCAGCACTAATTAAATCCCATCATATCTAAATAAATGTAAGATCAGATGAATGTGTGTGTCTATGTGTGTGTGTGTGTGTGTGTGGATCAGCATCTCTCTGCATTCACATGGTTAATAACTTCATTAACCCCTGTCAGCTCTGTGCTCTGCTCCAGCGGGTTGACATACACTAATTGATGAGCTTGGTGTGTGTGTGTGTGTGTGTGTGTGTGTTTTCATGATTTAGCCTGCTTATTATAACAGCCAGTGATCTCCTAGTGGAAACCGAGGATCTCAGATGTGTGTGTGACAGTAATATTTCCTGATAAGAACTTTTAATATCTCCATTTACTAACAGCCATGTCTGACCTCAGGATGATGCCTCCAGTACATTCACTACTACAAGGAAATGAAACAAGGCTGTTCCTAACATGTACGAGGTTTTCACCTGACAGCAGTGCAGAGCTTTTCTGATTTAAATTCAGCACGTGCATGCACACAAAGCAGAGCACTTGTTTCACACACACTCTAATGACTGTGACATTTGGTGCTAATACATTAGACCGAAACATTTGGCCAGTTATTTTTTTCATTCACCACAAGCCACAAGTAGCAGTGGAAGTACAAAGAGATCATTGTATTGACAGAATGGCACCGCACACACACACACACACACACACACACACACACACACACACACACACACACACACACACACACAAGGAAGCATAATAGGAATGGTGTGTGTCCAGATACAAAATTCATTTCCTGTGATTGTGTGTGTGTGTGTGTGTGTGTGTGTGTGTGTGTGTGTGTGTGTGTGTGTGTGTGTGTGTGTGTGACTCAGTGATTTTTAATTCTATTGTTGGATTGTGCTTCGGAATCCAGGTAAAAGACCACATTGTGTGTGTGTGTGAGTGTGTGTGTGTGTGTGTGTAACCATAAACTGGAAGTGTTAAAGTAAAAGAAGCTGTTTTTTACAGTTTGTGAATCTTTCTAGATTTTTTTCAGTTCACTCCCTAAAAACAACTTCATGTCTTCTGACGTCATACAAGAATATTAAACTGTCTTGAACATGTATGGAAATAAAATGCGGGTAGAAATCCTCTTCATCAGATCCGTTCCTTACGACAGGCCAGCCAAAAAAAAAAAAAAAAAATCTGGCACAAGAAAAAAAAAAGGAAGGCATAAAAACATCCGGCACTTGCTTTTTACGATATAAATATCTAGTATATCTAGATATGGATATGATAACGATATATCATTCAGCCCTTGTAGACGTCATGCTGTTAAGTACCTGCAATATGTCATTATCTGCCACAAGGGGTCTCTCATTCAAACCAATAACAGAAGAGGGGGTTGTGGTGACATTGTATGCTAGCGTAGCATCTTTAGAGTTATTAACTTTATTACAGAGACATCATAACTGCAGCCATCCTCTCCTGGTTAGGACTCTTCAGTGACCAATATTCAGGAGGTTTTTACTAGAGATAAATTATCTGCACAAGTCTCCTCCTCTCCACAACAAACAGGCCCAGTGATTACAACTGGGAAAAACAGTGAATATAACAGTTAAAGTCAGTGTTTCATTTATGAGGTTTTGTAGTCATAGGATGTCTGGAGTGTGAGCTGAGCTGCTGCTAATGTCAAACAACTAAAATTCTTCACCCAGTAAAAAATGACCAAGATCTAAAAATGTGTCTGAAAACTGGATAAAGTTTCCTGTGGATAGCTACAACACTGACACATGAACAATGAGAATATGACGTCTGACAGGTGACCACATGAAACAGACAAATAGCCTTATTAAAGTGACTGATCTGTCTGGTTTGAACTTTGCTGGGAGCATTTGGGATAATGTGACTACACAGCTCAACAAAGTATTTAACACTGGTCTAGTCACTTCTAGAGGTTTTGATACAGAACAGGTCCTAACCCTCACATACACGTTTTCCTTCTCTCTTGGATGACTCTTTTCAATGTCAGAGAAGTCATTTCTTTAAATTCCCTCTGCACTCAAGAATAGATTTTTCTTTTTTTCTACTTCACTTCAATGATTGTACTTGACTTTGCAGAATGACGTGTACAAAGTCTGACATTAAGGTCGTTTCCACTGCAGGATCTTCAGGGTAATTTTACAGGGCACGTGTATCCAAAGCAGGAACCATCCCTGTAGGACAACCTCCTGGAACAAGTCCCTGCTTTGGGGTATTATCCGTGCCACCGCGAACAAAATAGCAGGGCGGGGCTTGAGTTTGACTCATTGCTGATTGAGAACTGTCGTGCTTTTGGTGTGTTGCCTCGATGACGTCACAGACAAAACTGTTGTTAAAGTCCGATTAAGCCCTATTTATGCTCAACATTAAATATGCATATGGATACAGACGGAGCCTTTTGTCCGTACTCTGCTTTGTTTTCGTTCGTATTCCTGCATGGTTTCCACAAAGCTTACCGATATGGACCAAATGGACAAGTACCACCACAAACCACAGGGGGCAGTGTTGCTGTCACTACCCGATACGTCGCCTAGCTCCAGTCACACAAAAGAAATAAAGTAATAACAAATAAAGAAATAACAATGGCGCTGTGTGACTTGCCGTGCCGGATGTGGAAGCAATTTGTCAAATGCCCCGGCGGACATCCTAAAGGAAATGTAAATTCCTCTCATTGGCAGTACAGAAAAAAAATTCTCCGTCCTCCACTCAAGATGTATTTAACAGCCTCACCAACCACCGCCTCCTACAACACTGCCTCTGCTTTTGCCTTTTGTGTAAGATACACACCTGCTCTACAGTCAGCATGTTTGTGAGTCTGTTGTTGTCATAAACTTTGACTCTGTGCTGCCCCCTGGTGGATGTATAGGTTAACATCCATGCCAACATAAAGGCGTGTGGAAGTATGTGAGCAGTGACAGTAACATCGTTTGAAATGGACGTATACATTTTTGTACAGCATAAATGAGCCTTTAATGTCCGGGTGTTATGTGAGTTCATGGGACTAGCCTATGAGGACGATTTGTGACATCACAACTAGTCTGGAAGTCAGGATCCAGTATTCTCCCTGCACATTAAGAAGCCTCGAGTGAACAAACACTGAATAGACTTCTTTATGGACTTATCTGCATATTATTATTCCAAATGAACAAGCGAGAGTGAGTGTTTTGGGAGCAGCGTTTGAATGTGAGCAAAACACAACAGACATTTCTCTATTCTCTGTTTACCAGCGTCAGATATTGAAACTAAAATGATGAATAGCTACGAGGTGGGTGCTCGGCGGAATCAAGACGTTACTCTTTGCTTGCTTCTTTTTGCATCATTCACCTGACCAAAATATAACCCCCAGGACACTGTTCACTGTCCCTAATTTACCAAATTTCTATCAACACCCCTGTGAATTCATCATTATTCCTCTGTTCCGACAGCTACATTTTTACTGAAGGACCTTATTAGTAGATCAAAGAAGAGAGAGGATGTGCTCAGACAGACTTCCTCCATTCTCAAACAAACATACACACACACTTATATATATACTGCATGCAAGAACAGAGAGGGAGTGGAAGGGGATTTTTAGACAAATACTCCCTCTGTGAGTGTCATGTCAGAGGTCAGGCACAAAAAATGATGTGCATAGTTGATTAAATGACCCTGAGGACAGAAAGTTCACATCTCTCTCTCTCTTTCTCTCACACGCACACAGTCACATATCTATCGCATACTCATCTTTCTACAATATTTCTTCACAACGAGACAATAATGTGAGAAGATGCATGACACAGCTGACAGGAACAAACGCAAATCAAACAAGTCCAGAACAGAAAATGTGAGTGAAATCATAAAAGAGCAGTGGTATCTCTCGTTCCTTCCATCCTGGAGGTCAACAGTCTTTTTTTATCAGCCGTAATCTCTTTCAATATGCTAGCGCCACAGAATGAATGTGTCCCATTCACTGTGCAGTAACAGGCATTCCCGAGCTGTCTGGGCCATTATCATAAAACTGTGGAATGAATGCCACCCTGTCACTGCTGCATAAAGAAAGACCGAACACGCCGGACACCTATTGTAGAGAGACACACACACATACACACATTCGATCCACGTTGTCTTCAGGCGTTAAGATGCAGAACCGCTGCCACCGCTTAATATTTAACACCATCGATTAGGGGACGAGGGTTGGAAATTCAATTATTCTTGAATGAACTGAAAAGAGTTGAAAACTTTCATGTGGGAAAAAAAAAAGTAACATCCATACTGATCTAATCCCACAGCTGTTCTGTAGCAGTGATGATAATAAAGTCAGTCCAAAGCTTCAGAAACATGTTCCACATTTCTCAGAGTGACATGGCGCTCTATCAGTCATGCCAGAGGCGACACTTTGTTCTTATGCTGTCAGACAATCAAGCTCTTTGACGGTGAAGTAAAATGACAGCCACTGTACGGAACATCACACACAGCCTATGGGATGTGTCAAGCCTGGGACCTATTCACCTTTTTCTGTCTCACACCACATCACCATNTCTCTCTCTCTCTCTCTCTCTCTCTCTCTCTCTCTCTCTCTCTCTCTCTCTCTCTCTCTCTCTTCACTTTCTAGTAGAACCATCAGTGCTGCTGAAATTACACTAGTCTAGGTTTATATCAGGTATTTTTATATTTATAATATTTTCTACATTTTGCAGCACTAGGTGGTGACATAAGCAACAATGATGCTGGTCGGCTGTGTTGTTGATATTCATGATTCCCAGAGCATGAATTTGAATGTTTCTGTCATCTCCTGAACTTTCCTCTACTGACACCATCAAGCCTAAATGTACATGTGATATTAAAAATACATGTATGTAATATAGACAGTGTTGGGGAAGTTATTTTTTAAAAAGTAGTGTTTGATCATTACTCGTTATTTCTTTACAAAGTAATCCCTTACTTTACTTTGTTACCCTCTATGGAAAGTATGGAAGTTTAGAGGCAGCTACTAGTTTTCTGAATGTTTTAACACTAACCCTTAAATATATATATTCATGCCGTACACCGTTAGAAAGCTTAGATTGCCCTGATTCATTTAAGACCCTCACACATTATTTGGTGGCTCACAGCTGTAATAGTATTAGTGGTTAGCTAGCCACTTAGCTGTTATGCCTATATACCTTCAATCTTCCTTTTATCCACAATGATCATCTTGTACAGCTCCCCAAGTATCCATGCTTGTGAAATAAATCAGTTTCATTGTAACCAAAGTACTTTCCACAATATGCCCATGTATTTAGTAACACATGTGGATCAAAATAGATTACAGAACAGATTCTTTTCAGGCAAAAGTTGAATCAAATTCAACTGGACATATATTTGTCATGAAGACGTTTTGCCTCTTATCTAAGCGGCTTCATCAGTTCCTTAACGCATCGGTCTGACTAATGTGCCGAATTGAAAAAGGAACTACTACATTACTGTTAACACACTACTTTTACCCGGAAACAGTAGTTATGTTACACACAACACTGAATATAGACAGATATATAGATACATGCTTTCCTACTGACTTGAATGATAAAGTGTGTCCAAACTTTTGTCTGATAATGTATAAAGATACATCATTTCAGCACCCAACTCTGGAATTCACTCCCACCAGACATTGTTCAGACTCAAAACTCAGCTGTTCAAAGCCACATACTCTCTGTAACTGCAAAGTTTTATCTTTGTAAAGTGTCCTTGAGTGCTCTAAAAGAGGTTATAAATAAATGTGTGATTATTATTATTCACATTGTATTGTACTCTTTTTCTTATTTAAACAGCTGTGTGTTATTCTTGCTATAACTTTGGCAACACTGTAAACAGCCACGCTAACAAACTCTGAATCTGAACATTTGAATTTGAGTATAAAGATATATAAGCAAATAGAGCTATAGATATAGATACTGACATACATATATAAGAGTACAGTGCTATAGACATGTATAGATATAATGAGATGTATTTTAATATAGAAGTAGATATAAAATCAGGCTTTTGTGAAACCAGGGTGTCAGAACTTGAGAGTGGGGACGTCTCTAAACACTAACAACTTTAAATTATGGTTCAACACTAAATCAGCCAAATTGTGCCAGCTGTGTTTTGTGCTCATATTCCATCAACAGAGTTTTAACATGTGTTTACTGTGCTGTTTAGAAGTGCTGAAGACTCACATTCACATAACACAGAATCTACAGGAGCTCTGTGAGGAACTCTCATTGTGAAACAAAACAGTTGGTATGTAAAATATAAATATTAACAAACTGAAATGTTTGACTGATGATGGCATGGTTACTACGGCAACTGAGCCTGAAGTTGAAGAGTCAAGGAATCCCCTGATATTTTGTAACTACCATGAATCCCTACACTAAACCATGTAGTAATCCATCTACTGTTGTTAAGTCATTTCATTCTCAACCAAAAGTGGAGACCTCATGGTGGCACTATCAGAAAAATCAAAGGGTTATTAGTAGGGTTCATCCTCTGAGGATCATGCATGTGTATACCAACATTCATAGAAATCCATCTGATAGTTATTGAGATATTTCAATCAAATCATCATCTTCATCTTTAGCAGCGCATGGTGGAGAAATGACACCTCACTGCAAAACCTTCACAGATACATGCAGCAACAATGTACGTTTATATCACTCTTTAACATCACTTCCAGTTAAACACACTTCCAGTATGAACCAAGCTTAACTCCAGCTTTCATGCATGAGAATCACATCACGCTGTACAAAAACATAAATCCTGTTAGTCACTGAACTAATCATCACTCCTCGTGTCAGACTCTATCCTCTCCCCACACTTCAGATGATTTATGGGTGCAGACGTTTAAATGCAGAGCGCAGGTGTTGCCACTTCACTCCATGCTGTGAGACCTACCTCTACCTGTGGCGCCCCCTGTAGGCAATCAAACATTCTACAGAATGCCTAGAGGATAGGGAAGGACCACAGAATATTTATATAGCATACATGTGAGCACAGAAAACTTTATGAGAAAATATTACATATTCCACTATGTATACTTTCACTGTAGCTTTAAGTGAGCTTTACCTTCACATCATATATCATTTGAAGCCAGGCCCTAACTCCTCTCTCTCTCTCTCTCTCTCTCTCTCTCTCTCTCTCTCTCTCTCTCTCTCTCTCACACACACACACACACACACACGCACGCACACATAGGGAGGTTACTATAGCAACTGAGCCTGAAGGGCCAGTGAATCAGTCTGGACTGATCTAGATTTGCTGATAACACATATACAGGATACACACACATACACATACACGCACACGAGAAGCACATGAAACACAGGCTGCATACAAATAGATGCTTGCACCTGCATGTCCAGACAAACATACACAGATGGTAGAGCAGAGTGTATGTTTATTATAGGCTACAGTATGGGATTCAAAAGGTATGAAAACAGTCAAATATACAAAATATCATCTGCATAAAAATGTTGATTCAGCCTTTAACAAATGTTGTATCTGCTGCAATACTATGAGAGATGAAAGGATATCATGTTTAATATTTGCCCAGAGTGAGATATCATATAAACATCCACTCACCATTACTATTAATGTACTGCATTGCTAATGGCTCTCTGTGAGTGCTCGACCTTTCCTCTAGTGCAGACAATTAACCAAAAGATATCAAAATCTAGTCTGAGGACACACACTCTATAAGGCTTTCTCTACTTCACCNACACACACACACACACACACACACACACACACACACACACACACACACACACACACACACACACACACGATATCTACAAATCAGAGTACCATGAAATGTGATTAGATGAACTCCTACTGACTTTGGCAAATCTCTGATGTGTCCTCTGTTACCATCTTTAGGCCAATAAATATAGTAATATAATAAAATGAAATTTTCTGAACACATTCATGCTATCAAAGCAAAAAAAAAAAAAAAAATGCAGGAGAATGTAATAATTCTTCAGTCCATCCCGTAATGTCACAGCTTGTTCAGTTCAAACCAAACGTGAAAGCTGCACTGTGTTCAAACATGTAAGAGTGTGAGGTGTTTGGGGGCGTGGTACTTCAGGTACCAGTGAGATGAGTTTTCAGGTTTATCTAATGCCGAAACAACACACTGTGCTCTGTAACACAGTTATTTTAAAAACATTTCAAAAAAAACTTTTTTTAGAGGAACAAAATTATTAGTCACGATCCCTGTGCTGAGGTTAAATAAAACAATGACATACACACATACACTTAATTTAAAAAATCCTAAACTAACAGACATAAACACAGCAGTTAAAAAGCACCAGAGCAAAGTTAGAGATGCAATCACTGCAGGAGTTAAAATATTGCAAATTGACATGAAAATGATTTAAAATAGCATGTAGTAGGGGGGTGTTGCAGAAGGCAGGGTGATTATTTCATATTTATAATTTTTATGGGCTGTGGGAAGAAACTGTTGCACATTGTGGCTGTCTTTGCTTTAATGGAGGAAGTGATGTCTCTTGCTAGAAGACAGAAGGTCTGGATGGTGACTTACTGTGTAGAAAACATCTGGGTACAGATGTTTGACATCACCTGAAGCTGACAGAAAAAACAGGAATCCATATAATGACAAAATTCCACATCACATCATACGGGCATCTGGTACGATCAATGATGTCTTATGAAGCACACTGATAGATATTGATTTTAGAGCAGGGACGATTAGTCGATTAATCCATGAGTTGATTGAAAGAAAAATGAATGAAATCAGTTAATCACTTTGTGCATTGTTGTGTTTCTGCAGTAAAGTTTGAGGGTTGAATTGTTCGCTGATGATGTCATCTTGTGCTCTATAGGACATTTCTCTCGATATACGTTTTTTAATGATGTTACCCTAGAAAACAATAATGGCTTTTTACTTTAACATCCTACTGAGTGCCTGGACCTGGATTCTTTCTATTCTGCCTTTTTTGATGAACATTTAACCTTTGCAAGAGCACCAGAGTACTGTAAGAGATACCAGCAGCACTCCAGCTCCCTTTTGTCTATTTTTCACTATATGATGCAGTTTTACACATGGCTTACAAAGACTGGATTTTTCAATATTTATACTTTTACAGTCAATATTGTAGGGAAATGTAATATTTACATATAGACACAATATTGGAAAATGTTGGAAAATAGTCTAAAAAACACATTAAATATAGATCTCATATTCAGCAGAGATACAAGAGAGGAGAGGAGAGGAGAGGAGAGGAGAGGAGAGG